>MU667841.1:0-37878 GCA_026770625.1 Nicotiana glauca
GGCAGAAGTTGTGGTTGTTGTGGGAAATCTGATTCCGAAAGTTGTAATTTTGAACCCATGTTGAATTGTTTTGAGGCTTTTTATACCCTTCTTTCTAACCCTATCCAAAAGCCTGCATTACGGTCCAAAGAAAGACCTTCTGATCAATCTTCAGGAAGTGCCAATACGAGCAAGTAAAAGTGATTCATGTCAGGAGCAACACTTCGGTACAAGAAGAAAAAATGATGAAAATGAGAGAGTCTTATCGGTGAAAACCCTCACGGGCACCGTAAGGCGATGTGAGTTGAGAGAAATTAAAAATGAGAGAGTCTTATTGGTGAACATCCTCATGGGCACCATAAGGCGAAGTGAGTTGAGAGAAATAAAAAATGAGAGAGTCTTACTGGTAAAACCCCTCACGGGCACCGTAAGGCGAAGATGAGTTTTCAGATGGGCAGATGAGACAAGTCTATAGTTGAAAGATGCTCAAGACAGTGCAAGATGGGCAAGGTTTGGGTTTGGGTGAAAATCAGGTTATGGAAGTCCGGAACAGAAAATGTGGCAATTGAGAGTTGATTGGTTGAATAGACTGGGCTGGCTAATCCAAAATGTATGCCATGATCAATGGCACCAGCTGTTCTATTCAGATAAGTCTTCTTCTCTTCTTTCTTCATTACAAATTATCCGTTTTCGGATTCTCTCTATCCTCAACCCTCGAGGTCATTGCATTTCATTCTTTCGAGATCTGTCGTTAAGATATTTCAGTGTCAGTTCTGTTCAAAACAAAAGGGAGGAATGTCAAAGTTTCTCAGTTGCAAAGCACAACATGGCCAGAATATATTAAAGATGAAGTAGGACATAAAGGACCACTGGAAATTTCATTGGTGGATTAATCAGCTAATTGTGGGGAAGAAGCGAACATTCAAACAGAAGGGTCAGAAACACAAAAACAACCATACGGGATAGAACATTTGGGTCATCAAAGTCAGAGGGTTGAAATTCGATCAGGAAATCGAGGAGGTTCAAGGCAAGTCCAGGTAAGCAGGTCGGAGTAAAGCCCAGCAGCAGGGACATACCCAACAAGAATGCCAGCAACTAACCACCATTTTATATTAACAAATTTTTCTTTGGTTGAGACAAGGGCAAGAAATTTTCTCTGTTTGATATTTTGAAGTTAGGTGCCCACCTGGAGAACAAAGGAATACATTTCAAGCTTCAGCAATCAGGCGCCCCACCTGGAGAATAAGGGAAGTCCAATTCAAAATTTTCGTTCTCAATTTTTTCAATAATATTTGGCAACATGATGCGCCCAGCCACCAAACTGGGGCAGAAAATCTTCTTTGTTTGTCTATTTTTGTTGAAATCAGGAGCCCACCTGGACAACAAGGGAATACATTTCAAGTTTTAGCAATCAGGCGCCCACCTGGAGAACAAGGGAATACATTTCAAGTTTTAGCAATCAGGCGCCCACCTGGAGAACAAGGGAATACATTTCAAGTTCAGCATTCAGGCAATCACCTGGAGAACAAGGGAATGCATTTCAAGTTTCAGTAGTCAGGCGCCCACCTTGAAAACAAGGGAAGTACAATTCAAATTTTAGCTTTAGTTGATAACATGATGTGCGCAGCCACCAAACTGGGGCAGAAAAGTTTCTTTGTTTGTTTATTTTGTTGCAGGCAAGAGCCCACCTGGAGAACAAGGGAATACTTTACAAGCGTTGCAGTCAAGAGCCCACCTAGAGAACAAGGGAATACTTTTCAAGCGTCAACAATCAGGAGCCCGACTGAAGAATAGAGGCACATATTTCAAAATTCAGCAGTCAAGCATCACTCGGGGGAATGGCAAAACATCTCTGATCGAAATGCAAGGCAACAACGCAAGAATTCCATCGGAAGAATACAAGTTCAAGACAACACAAGAGCAAGCTTGAAGACATAGATAGGACCTTTTGTAATTCATTGATCATAGCTAAGGCTAGCTTCTTTTTATTTTAACACGGTGTAATAAGGAGGTCAGCGAGCATTAGCAGCAACAACAACAGAGAAATCACAGCTCCTCGTAGTCCCAGCTACCAAACCTTCCCGTACCACACTGACCTGATTCCTTTTTAGCCAGGGATATGTAGGCAACCTCCGAAGCAGGGTGCGGTCAGATGGTTTTCAAAAATGCTTCACACGGAATATTAAAACGGGCAAAAATCGCTCGTTTCCTCTCACTTATCTTTGCATGAAAACTCTTCGTTTTTTCGGGCAAAGAGGGGTAGCTGTGAGCACGTGATTTTTGCCCTAAGTGAATTATTCTCTAAATTTCAAACAAAATGATTTCTTCCATTATTTTGCAATTTTGTGAATTTTGTGTTATTTTCTGTTAATTGTTTGCATTTTATTTGTACATTTTAATTCATATGAAAAATATAAAAACATACACTTGGCACTTGCATTTAGGAATTAATTTCATATTTTAGGATTAATTAGCGGTTAAGCTGTTTGTAAAACAAAATATAAAGAAAATGACAAAAATGGTTCTTTGCGTTTTTACTTTCAATTTTTTTTTTAGGATTTGTCTTAAGTTTTAGTTTAAAATTAGAAATTAATTAATTTTGAAAATTAAATAATATAATTTTAGAGTCAATTTGGTCTTTGACTTTTGAATTTATCATTGTAACAAATATATATATATATATATATATATATATATATATATATAAAGAAAAAGAGAAAAAGAAAACAAAATGAAATAGGAGAAAAACAAATGGAAATAAATAAAAGGCTGCCTTAATAAGGGCCACCGGTTTGGGCCATGTCAATTAGGTGTTTCCAACCCAATATATTTGTACCACTTCCCAGGCCCAAATGATCACCCCCACCCGGACCAGTTTCTCATTTACCAAAATGACCCCTATTGAATCCCAATAGACCCTAGCCGTCTAGGTTAAGTTGATCCAACGACCAGGAAACCTAAGATCATTTGATATTAAACGGTCGGAACCCCACCCCCATACCCTATCTCATCTCTTCACTCACCCCTGTCAAGAAACCCTAATCCCAACCTCCCCCATATCGTCCGGTGAAACCCGCCGGCGGTGACGATAGGGGTTATCCCAATGACTACCCAAAACACACCACTAACTCCCCTCGTTCCCCTCTTTCCAACCATACCCTCAGCTGCCCTCGAATCAACGCCAAACTTGTCGAATCTCAGTTCAAAGTTTTTCGGGCACCATACAACTTTTTACGTTCACCACCAAAATTACACCATAGTACCGCCTCCTTGTCCTCTATCGAACCCCCAAGGCCCCATCCCTTGAATATGGACGGAACTGCTCAAATCTTGATTTGAGTTTTTCCGGCCAAAACCCTAACTGCTCCAAATCATACCAAATTCATACCACACGACCCCCTCACCTTCCTCATGACCAAGCCACCATCAATGGTGGTCGAATCTCCCCAGAATTCCCAAATCTTGGATCCGAGTTCAAGGGCCAGTGGTTCAAGCCATCAAATCTCAAGGTCAAACATTAGGTGACGATTAAATCAGTAATAGTCCCTTTCTATTTTTTTATTATTAGGGTTCACAGTTCATCTTTGCTTTTCATGCTATTTTGTGTTAGAAATTTCGCTCAGTCTATTTTCATTTTCCTTTTATGTTTGGTGATTTAGTGTTTCTTCGTATGAACATGTTGCTTCATGATTAGCTGTATAGCTCCTTTTAGTTTTGTTATAAGCTCGAAGTGATTAATTAGGGTTTTCTTTTACATTTTTAACCAATGATGTGTTCTATTCTTCAATAGCATGATTTTGTTCTAAGTTTGTATTTCTGATTAAGCTTAAAGATCGATTAGTTTCTACTTGCTTGAGTTTGCTGATTAGTTTTGGTTAGTTTAAGTTTTGATTAGTACTGATATTATGATGGTAAATTGGTTAGTAGTTTTTGATTGTTGATTAGTAACTTGAAATTCAGTAGTTAGTTTGGATGAGGACTTGAATTTGATTTTGGTTTTAGCTGATCAAGATTGCTAAATAAATGTTTAACCATGGTTAGTTAACAAAGTTTGGTATTAGTTGAGACAAGGTTAGTAATCTCAGGGTGTTTGAGGGTATTTTAGGCATTTGATAATAGAATAGAATACTGTAGATTAGAACAGAATTCCCTAGAATCTTCTAGAATAAGGTTCAAGTTAGGTTTCAGCAAATTTAGGATAGTAACTTGGGTAACAACTTAAAAAATAAAAGGAGTGAATCTAAATATAAAGAAGGACTGAGAGTGCAAACAGAAAATTTGAGGGCTGCCATCATGTTGCCTATAAAAAGGCATGCCAATGCCTTGAGTCACAAGTTTTGGAACCCCAAAAATTCCGCCCAGATCCATTCTCTGAAAATCTGAATTCCAAGTTTGAAATTCAAAAATCCAAATCCTAGATCTAACACATCCAAAACCAAAAAATAGAAACCCTTCAAAAAAAATCCAAAAAGTACTGATCCATTGTTAAATTTTAGATTAGTTTCAAGCTTTTAGTCAGGGATTCACATTTTCTAGTATGATCTTTGGTTGCTGAAGTTCAGAGTGTAATCTCGAGTTCATTTAGGTTCTAATCAAGCTGTGTTTGGTTGATTTACTGATCTTGTTGATTTCGAACACTTCCTGGTTATTGAGTTTGTTTCTGCGGTGCGTTTGGTCACCTGCTTGTTCACTGCTATCACTGACTTTTCCTTCTTCTTGTTATCTCAATTTCCATGTACTTTTCCTTCGCCTCGTCTAAACTTATGAAGGCTCCATGTAGATTTACTGATTTGGAGACTAAATGATGAAGTATTTTGAGTTGATTGTGGAATCATTTAGTGTTATTTGGTATTGAGAGGAAACAGTCATGTTTATGTAAAAATTTGTATTGTTTGTAATAACTGGACTATAATAAGACTGTTCGGACTGTTATTTGATGGACTATGAGTGCCTAAGTTTAGTGTATTGTTTAAAATGAAGTAAGTTATCACATTAGTTGTTAGATGGATTAGGAGTTAGTTGTTTTTATTATTTACATCTACACATGCTCATAGAACTGTTTGGACTATTAAATTAGAGAGTATTCATAGCCATATCATAATTTAGTTTCGTTTGGTGTAAATGTGATTTTGAAATCAGAAGATAGCTGGAATAATGTGAGTTTCGAGTTAGTTTGGGATTGAATACGAAACTAGTTCATAATCAGTGTCTGTTGGTATTTTTTTTTATCAAATTTCGTGACTATTTAAAACAGGATTTTGACTGATAGGTAACTCGTTGGTAGTTTGGCTTGATAATCATCATCAAATTGTTTTGAATAATTTAGTTAGCCCATTAGTAATGATCCTTGTTTAATTGTTAATGAATGTGATTAAGTTTGCAGGAAGACCACCATTAACTGATATCACGTTCATGCTTAAAATAGGTCATTAAATTCTCTATCTTTGTTTCATTGTCAATATTGACTAAAATTTGGCTAACATCAGTTAGGAATGAAAATGTTTGGACTCAATGCTGGTCAGATGGAAACGTCTAGGCCCATGCCCCTTTTTATTTTATTAGGGTGAGGCTCAGGTGGTATAATCTGAGGCTTGGGCCCAGGGGCAACGTCATAAGCCCAAAATTGGGCAAGTTCAAAATCAGAGAAACTGTGCTCACTTGTTGCCTGGTCTAATTTCAAAGCCCAAAATTACTAGAATTCTGCATCATGTGAAAGACGTGGATTTTAAATGTAGTAGTTCTTAGGCAGTATTAATCAACTAAATCAATTAGAGACAAACAAAATAGAAAAATCGTAGTTTACATTAGGATTGGCCCCTTTAATAAAATGAGACAAGCCTCGCCAAACAGAACGCGTAAACTGCGGGGCCCTCTTAAATGTATATATTAAAATACTTAGAATTCGGGATGGGCCGTTTAGCGAATTTCACGGCCTTCCCCGAAGATAACAACGTGTTAGTCTCTTTAGGCGCGTATTTTAATAACATTACCTTCTGAAATACTGGTGCACATTTATGTGACCCAAATCCAAAGCTCAACAAAGTCAAAATGTGTCAAAAACCACAGGTGCATTTATGTGACGTGGTACGAGATGTATTTTAACGATGTTGCAATTTTCTCTAAAAATGCATAAAAGCGGTTAAAAGTTAAAATTTGCACGTAGGTTCAAAATGTATTAAAATCAGACAATTAAGCCAAATATGACAGTTGAACGACCATGCTAGAACCACGGAACTCGGGAATACCTAACATTTTCTACCGGGTTAACAGAATTCCTTACTTGGTTTTTTGGTTTGCAGAGTGTTAACAGAGTCATTATTTCGTCCGTTCGGGATTCAACTGGTGACTTGGGACACCATTAATCTCCCAAGTGGCGACTCTGAATCTTAATAATAAATCCCTTTCTAATTGTCCTTTAAGTGAAAAAAACTCCTTTTATTATACCTTCCCGGGGTACAGTAGCAGAAAAAGGAGGTATGACACACGTTCCTAGCCGCTTCTGCGGCTCCGCACCTACGGCCCTCTTCCACGGGTGTGATTATGACAGCAACCAGCAAATCCTCAACCTTCTAAAAATTCCATTTTCGATCCGTTAACCACCCGGAATCCAACCGAGGCCCCCGAGGCCCAAACCAGTCCCAAAATATATTACAGACTCGCTCGAGGCCTCAAATTACATCAAACAATACGAAAATCACAAATTACACCTCTATTCAAACTTTATAAACTTTAGAACTTCAAACTTCCATTTTCGATGTTTAAACCTATCAAATCACGTCTGATTGACCTCACATTTTGCGCACAAGTCATATTTGACATTACGGACCTACTCCAACTTTTGGAATCACATTTCGACCCTGATATCAAAGATTCTACTTCCGGTCAAACTTCTCAAAACCTTAAATTTTTTATCCTTAGCCAAATGACTTCAAAATGACCTATGGACCTCCGAATTCACTTCCGATCACGCTACCAACTCCAGAATCACCATACGGAGCTATTCCCAGGCTCAGAATCCCAAATGGACATCGATAACACTGAAATGCACTTCAAGCCAAACTTAAGAAATTTCTTCCAAAATGCTAACTTCCACAATAGGCGCCGAAACTTTCCCGGGTTATCCAAAACCCAACATGGGCATATGCCCAAATCCGAAATCATCATGCGAACCTACTAGAACCTTCAGATATCGATTCTGAGATCGTTTACTCAAAATTCCAATCATAGTTCATTCTTTCAACTTTAAGCTTCCGAAATAAGAATTCTCCTTCCAAATCAACTCTGGACTTCTCGAAATTAAATTCCAACTACACGTACAAGTCACAATACCTGAAATGAAGCTGCTCATGGCCTCAGACTGCTGAATGATGCGCTAGGGCCCAAAACAACCGGTCGGGTCGTTACATTCTCTCCCACTTAAACATATGTTCGTCCTCGAACATGCTAAGAACTACACTGGAGTGGTCTGAAATCACTGTTTAACTTCTCGTGCACCTTTCCGTGCTACCACAACTCAGTTGAGCATATTAGCTTGATCAATTCTGAAGATATTCTCTTTTACTCAAGCAGATACGCCTTAAAGCCCAATTCTAACAGTCGGAACTCAATGTTAGGCATGTTTCCCACATGCACTCATCATATCAATAACTACACATTGTACCCAGACGTGACTGCATAACTTTGCTGAATTCACAACTTGCACCAATTTACTCATAGGACCACAATAACTTTGTGTGATCAATTAATCAAAATTCCACGAATCTGAGGCTCCCATTGCACCTCATGACCTACACATATATTGCTCTAATTCTTACAATAACACCACGACGGAAGAGATGTGCAGAAATTCATAACCAACTGCTGAGTCAACAAATCATTGGGTATATACCCCTGACAAAAACCATCACCTCATTCAGGACCAAATAATGGTCGTTGCACCTGTAATAAACTTCATATACTTAGATTGCACTGATCCTAAATCCAAAAATCTCGTCTCACCCAGTATGAACTGCTCAGGCAACAAGCCATCCCGACATGACCAAAAGTCATATGATGCCACAATGTGCCAATAGGCTACCAATTAAAATGCAATACAAAAAGGAAAATGAACTCTGAAAGAAATTTTAATTACCCCGCTCACGAATCAGACATGCGATGCGGGCGCACAACTAATATGAGCTTCCTTCAGAAAAATAGGAAATAGAACACAATAAACAAATATAGGGAATTGTAGTGAATATCACGCTGTTGCGGTGCGCAACCTGATCCAAACAACATAACCATGGCGGCGTGCCACCCGATCCAAATAACATACCCATGGCGGCGTGCCACCCGATCCAAATAACATACCCATGGCGGCGTGCCAACCGATCCACACGTAGAACTCACATAAGGGGATATACATCGAGCTAAATTGCTCATTACAACAAGATATCAAATATGGTCACAAGCACGCTAAGTGCATAATACCATCCCTGAGGGGACATATAACGCTATAAGCTACAAAACTCAAGCACAACTAAGGTGCGATATACAATCTGAATCTCAAGAGCCATTTTGCTCATAATACGTCATTTCCACGCGGATCCTCAACACATAAATAATTTCTCAAGCCGTCTCACAACTCACACGGTGCAACATATCACTACATGAAATATCTAACAATGAAATAACACCCTGACTACTCTATAAGGAGCGCATTACTGAAATGAACACAACTGGCCTGACATAGAGCCCATGTTCACATTAAATCCATCCATCGACCTCAAGTCGATCCTTATCATATCAAACTAAGCCAATATAATTTCAAAGGTCCATACTAACTTTCCTCTTCTCATAACACACAAGTACAACCGCCATAACCGGAGTACTCATCCACAGTCCACAACTTAGTAACTGAGTGCCCTCCAGGCATATATTCTCAATTTAACGACATTATCGCAAACCTTCATACTTGGTTTAAATCTTTAATCATCAAAAACTCCTTTCCTGCTCATCCGAGCTCGCGACATCCTTGACAATACCGAGCTACAACTTTGGTCTTCACTTCAAATTCCATACTACTCACTGCACCCAACATGCCAATATACGATAGAACATGCTTTTCATTATAACTCTGGAACCACTAATAGGTTAACACTTCATCATATGAAAACTTTTCACTTAACTCACTTCAGGAGATCCATAGTATCATATAGGTGAATTCTCATAAATGTAGAATATGCAAATCTCTAAGTAGTAGTCTAAGCCACCATAGCCCTTCCGGAATCTGCTTCCTCATAACAAGCCATAATAGTAGAATCCTTCTGAATAACATCAATTACGGCGGAAGACAAGCCTGATACGTACCGTCACAATCACTTGCATAACTTGATCACGCTGAAGGAAACTGATCACTAACGCCAATATGCCCATTCCAACTATGGCCAATCAATCTACTTTTTTCCAATTTATCCTAGATTGCCTTAGAGATAATACTAACTCCATCCAACACATAACATACTCCATCTGCACTCATCTTGAGTGGACTTGAATCAGGAGACCATGCTGTCTCAAATCCCATAAACCATTTCGTACCTCCCAATCGCCACATCGCAAGTCAAAACATCATAGAACATTCTGTGCCTCTTCTCATAGACTGCCACCAAGCTTGGTTCTTAACCGCACCTATAGGCTCGAAACCATTAGGCACCATACTTGGCCTCTTTGAATCAACTAGGGCTATTGTTGAGGGCCACCCACTCTGACTTGGCCCTGAATATAATTAACTTTGTGAGTCATCCATCACATGAATACCCTCTTGGTGAAGAACCCGCCGAATCACTTCCCTGGGAACCCGTATATTTACAATGCAAAATCTTGAATCTTTCCCCAAGGCTGAACATGGGCCAATATGGCCAACGATAGCCCACCTTTAATACTTCCTTTGCTTAAATCACCACTTATGGTCCTTTCCGTAGCTGAAATAGCCCATCGATATGCTAATAGCAAAAAATTGCGCAAGTAGTTAACCATGACAACCCAATCATAAGCGGTGGGACTCTCCCACTTAGCATGAAGCCATTAGTTCACAAACCAGGAACTCACCCGTCCTCTTTAACTCTTATTGACATAACCTTGCACAATCAACCACCAAGGTTCTCAAAATATTTCTGTAAAACACCTTCTTATATTCTAACTCATCAATCATGTTTGCACAACCGATCCCTTTGCTATATAACCGATAGAATTCTTCACAGAACCTCGACAACCACGTGACCGCTAACCTGCTCACTTGGTTAACCAACCTATAAAAGCTCTCCCCGGCATCTTCCATGAGCCTGAGCTTGCTCTCCAGCTGCACAGGTTTATTTACCCCTCGTGGACATCATTTAATTGTGCGGCAATACCCTTCCAATTCAAAGTTATGTTGCATCCTTCTTCATTTAAGCGACTCCTTTCCGTTATTGTAAATCTCCTGTCACACAAGAATCCCTACTTTAAATTAGATCCGTTGACCCCAATAACCAAGTGCTAATATTCTCAAATCGCTCCAAACCCTCCTTAAGGTACGTGGTCATCCCACTACCACTCTCCCACTTTGGGCAAACTCACTTCTTTAATCAACTGCTTGACCTGCGCTTCCTAAACCTGGCCTTTTAGAAGCTTAAAACTCCACCTGACACTTCCCACATGTTTTTCTCGTCTTTTGATGTTCAGTTGCTGCCTTAATAAAATTTATCTCCATAACACTTGAATCCACAAATTGCTACTAGCTTTAAACTTTTCTGAAGGTCATCTTCATCAAACCACCAACATTAGAAATACTGATTCAATCCTGAACCACCGCACCCTGTGATATTTGACGGTTGTACCTCCGATACTATTTCACAATATCTTGCCCCAAAGGCGAATTGTAGAAGATCATAACACCAACAAACTTAGTACGTTAAATTAGGACAACGACGTCCCATCATAGAAGAAAACTCTACAATGCTTGCAATTACCAAGCCTCATTACTTCCACCAGCCCACATCTGACCATCCTTAATTCGATTGGCTTTCCCCTCCTGGGAATAAAATACTGAATCTCTTGATTATGCACTGAGTAAACTTCCCTTCAAGTCTTTCACTACCCCGGCACGTAGGCAATCATCCTACCATCATATCACTACTACGCAACATTCATTCATAAGCATCATGGGAACTTGTTCCTAACCTTAGAGCTCTCAAAACTACCGTTGTTGAGCCAAAACAAGAGAATATCCTTCCACAAGGCGACGATAATAGCTCAAATAACCCCGCAGGGAGAAAAACCTGCACCGCATTCATAGTGCTATTAAAATTCTTCAACTCTCGATTCATAGCAAGCGCTTCATGTCGCATAAGATTGAGTAGGAAGGAGACAAAGGCGTAAGCCTCACATAAATCAAATCGCCCGACAAGGAATCAAGAAGGGAAGTACTCCTAACAGTCCTGCAGCCTCCCGAGGATAAGTACAGATGTCTCTGTACCGATCCGCGAGACTCTACTAGACTTGCTCATTACTCGTCAGACCCTAGGAACCTAGTGCTCTGATACCATGTTGTCACGACCCAAAATCCACTAAGGGCCATGGTGGCGCCGGACACTGCTGTCAGGCAAGCCAACCAAATTACTTAATCAAAATCTCGTTTTAAATACTTTTGAAATCTAGGATTTTCCTCCAAATTTAGCAATTTTAAAGAATATAGTCTCAAATCAAATCTAAATGATAAGCAGTTAATACAATACTTCAAACCAAACAAGAACCTGGTGTCATAAGTGCATGAGTATCTACTGACAAGAAAATAAAATACCACATCCGTCCGGAATACAGTGGACAGAAGTAAATACAGTACACTAGAAGGGACTGATCTAGTTGCGGCCGTCTCAAATGGTGCAGCTCACCTAGTCCCAGAGTCATCCGTGCTGCTACGCCTAGTAGGCCACTGGAGTTACATATGCTTGTGCAACAAAAATGCACAAAAGTGTAGTATGAGTACGTAAACAATGCGTACTCAATGAGTATCCCGCCTAATATCGAAGAAGTAGAGACGAGATGGTCGACTTCAATACTTGCTAGAGGTTCAATAATAATATACTAAAAGTATGAGGAAATCATGGATTTGTCTAGCAGTTCTAACTCACAAAGCGAGAAAACAGGTAAACACCTTCAACAAATAATAAAGGATTTTCAAGGTTTACTTTTCATTATTTTATCAATTTATATCAAGCCATGAAAGCCAATATCCACATTTAAAATTCTCAGGAAACAATATATATCATGCGTAAATCATGCCGAGGTCGACGGCCCGCTCCAATAGAAATGTAAGTTGTGCACTGCCGAGGGTCGAACGGCCCGAACCATAGATGCATCTATTTATTCTGCCGAGGAGTTCGGTCCGTTCCATAAATAAACACATACCCTGCTCGTGAATCATGCATGCCACGCAGGTACACATAAGGATACATGCTCAATTAGTCAATTCAGAATTTATCGGGGAATATTTATCCAAATAAAACCAATTCTCCTTTAACAAATTTTAAGAAATGAATTTTAATCCTTTTAGAAATTCACTTTCTAATTCAATGTGATTTAAGCAATTCAAGCTGTCAATGGGTTCAAAAATAATCCAAGTATAACATGCTTTTAGGTCCTAACTAACCGAATAATAGAATAATAGTAGCTATGCACGGACTCTTGTCACCTCGTGCGTACGTAGCCCCCTCAAATAGGAGCATATTATCAATTATTTCACCTATGGGGACAATTTCCTCTTACAAGGTTAGAAAGGAGACTCACCTTGCTCCGAAGATCCATATCTGGTATCCCACGACCTTTCAAAGACTCTACTTGATGCACCACTCTCCAAAACTAGCCAACGGTTATGCAAATCCATTAATATATGCTCAAATACTCATTACAATCTAATTTATAGCAATTTCTAACTCCAATTGAAAAGTTGACCAAGACGCCCTCGGGCCCACATGCCCGGAATCCAAAAAAAATTCGAAGATAAAGATTACCCATGACCTTAGGAACTCAAATATATAATTTTCATTAAATTCCATACCCAAAATTGTAGCTAAATTCCAAGAATATAATTTCTAGGTCTTTCTACTAAAACCCCAAATTTTTCTACACAATTCATGCTTAAATCCATACATAATTGATGTATTTAACTCATACTAGGTAGGGATATCTTACCTTGTCCTAGATGATGAAAATACCCTCTTGAAGCTCCCCAAAATCACCCAAGCCAAGTGAAAAATGGGGGAAGAATGACCAAACCCCGAGTTAAAATAACCTTCTGCCTCCAGGTATTTCCACACCTGCGGTGCCTTGACCGCTTCTGCGGTCCTCCCTAGGCCGCCCCTTTTTTGATTCTGCGAAAAGCCTCCCGCAGATGCGGTCTCGCTTCTGCAAAACATTGACCTCATATGCGGTCCTCTCCGAGATCCTCTCTTCCGCTTCTGCGACGTCTTCTCCGCAATGTGGTCCCACTTTTGCGGAACCTTGACCATATTTGTGTTCCTCAAGCCTTCGACCAAAATCAGCACATGTGCGTTCCTAGCCGCTTCTACGGCTCCGCACCTGCGGCCCTCTTTTGCAGGTGCGATTATGACAGCAACCAGCAAATCCTCAACCTTCCAAAAATCACATTTTCGATCCGTTAACCACCTGGAATCCACCCGAGGCCCCGGGGAACCCAACTAGTCCCAAAACACATTACGGACTCGCTCGAGGCCTCAAATCACATCAAACAATATGAAAATCATGAATTACATCCCAATTCAAACTTTATGAACCTTAGGACTTCAAACTTCCATTTCCGATGTTTAAACCTATCAAATCACGTCCGATTGACCTCAAATTTTGCACACAAGTCATATTTGACATTACGGACCTACTCTAACTTTCAAAATCAAATTCCATCCCCGATATCCAAAAGTCCACTTCTGGTTAAACTTCTCAAAACCTTAAATTTTTTATCCTTAGCCAAATGACTTCAAAATGACCTACGGACCTCCGAATTCACTTCTGATCGCGCCCCTAACTCCAGAATCACCATAAGGAGCTATTCCCAGGCTCAGAATCCTAAACAGACATCGATAACATTGAAATTCACTTCAAGTCAATCTTAAGAAATTTTTTCCAAAATGCTAACTTCCACAATAGGCGCCGAAACGCTCCTGGGTTATCCAAAAGCCAATCCGGGCATACGCCCAAGCCTGAAATTATCATGCAAACCTGCTTGAACCTTCTGATCCCGATTCTGAGGTCTTTTACTCAAAATTCCAATCATAGTTCATTCTTTCAACTTTAAGCTTCCGAAACAAGAATTCTCCTTCTAAATCAACTCTGTAATTCCCGAAATTCAATTCCGACCACACATACAAGTCACAATACCTGAAATGAAGCTGCTCATGGCCTCAGACCGCTGAATGACGCGCTAGGGCCCAAAACGTCCAGTCGGGTCGTTACAGGCGCCATCGCGACCCTTAGTGGATTTTGGGTCGTGACAGGTCGTGTACCATTAGGGATTTGGACTTGGTCCGTCGTTATTGATGATTTTACCACATATTTGATTGAAAACCATTTGTTATCATCATTTATTGGGTTGAATGCCATATTTGGGCTTCATGCCAACTACTTGAACCCTTCGGGGCTTTTATTTGACGTTTCCTCATTATTTTGACTTACTATTTGAACTCAGTCATATTAAATTCCACTATTTTACTACTCAACCATTTTTATTCAGTGTTTAGATTTAAATGATGTTTGGGCTGAGAAACACTATTTTACTATTGCCCGAGGGGCTTGTGATGATTTTGGATTGAGTAAGGCCGAGGGCCTATATTGTGAGGAGATACTGATACTGATTAGAGGCCGAGAGCCTGAGATATGTATGCCACAAAGTGGCTTGATTGATACGAGGCCGGGGGCCTAGATTTAATGCCACGAGATGGCTTTTTATTGCTCTTGGGCCGTAAGGGGCCCCTCCAGGAGTCTGCACACCCCCAGTGAGCGCGGATAGTCATTGTGATGTGAGATTGAGCCGGAGAGGCTATTACTGTTGTGAGATGTTGCCCGAGGGCCGTATGTGATGTTAATGTGCCCGAGGGGAAAATTTCTATCTGTTTACGTTATCATAGTTAACTGTCAATTACCTGTTTACTAGTTTAAAGAGCATTTTCCTTGATTTTTACTGGTTTTACTGATCTTAAATGATTTTACTACTTTATTATAGAATGCCATGCACTTTATGTGTTTTCTTACTTTCAGTCATTATTTATATTCGTTACTTAATGAGTTGGAGTACTCACTTTACTCCCTGCACCCTGTGTGCAGATTCAGGCGTAGCTGGTTCCGCTCTGGAGTGCTGATTTCCTCCAGTTCCAGGCGGGCCTTTCGGAGATTATGAGGTAGTTGTTGATGTCCGCATCCCCGTGTCTATACTCCTCTATCATTTTTGTTCCTTACAAACATTTGTAGTAGTTTATGACTTTAGCAGACTGTATTGTGGCTCATAGATGCTCGTGACTTGTGACACCCCGATTAGGGCTATGTCGGGTTGGATTTTTCCGCATTGTTATCGATATTTCCGCTATTTCGTATTATTAAATCATGTTTAGACTATTTTGTGTTGATTAACTATTTTGAAAGATGAATTGGGTTAAACTGGCTAGCCTTGTCTTCACGAGAAGCGCCATCACGATCGGGTTCGGGGTTAGGGTTGTGACAGCCTTAATCCTATTAGTTTTAGAACATAATACTACACATTAGGAATCCTACATGATTACCTTTAAGAGTCCTATTTGTATAATTACTTTCGAACTGTCTAATTCATATAAAATTGAATAAGTATCTTTAATCATGTAATCCTATTACTAAGAAAATATTTAAGAATATAAATGTGGGAAAAGAGAAAAAAATAGTTGGTAAGAGTCAATACCATTAATGATTCTACAAAGATCTAAAAATAAAATGTCATATCATTATTTTACTCTTTAAAAATAAAATTTATAGTGAATAAAATTATAATTAAGATTAAGTATTTAAAACAAGTGATAAACTAATATTAAGATCTGAAGCAATATAGAATAAATTATTTTGTTTATGTTGGAACTAAATAATTAAATCTTTTAATTAATTATTTAGCAAGAGAATCCAATTCAATTATTTTTAAATTCATCAAATGAGTAAAATTCTTATTCAAGTTAAAAAAATCTTAGGGTACATAAAATTTATTCCATAAAAAGAGTGTTAGAACACGAAGTAAAAATGTTAGTATATTTCTAAGAATCAAAATGCTATACAAGTATCCGAAGAAGCACAATCAAAGTTAAATCCTAAACAACAACAAGCTTTCAAGACTATATTACAAAGAATCGACACTGCTTTAACGGGATTATTCTTTATAGATACATCTGCCGGAATTGAAATAATTTTTCTATATCATGCATTACATGAAAATATCATATCAAGAGTAGGGGTGTGCATTCGAATCGGTTTATGAATAAATCGAAATTGAAAAAATCAAAACTTTATTGAAACGATAACGATAAGCATATGTACAAATCGATAATCGATAAGTAATTATCGATAAGGGTCAAAATCGAATTGATAAATCGAATGCATACCCCTAGACTGTAGATACTTGTTAAATGAGTAATTACCTATTTGTGTAGATTAATATAACATACAGAATGTATATATATTTTGCTACTATTTTGAAAGCGGCTATACAATATTATTTTCCCTAATCTATACCCTTTCCTTTACCCTAAGTCCCTTACCCTATTATTTCCTCTATCACATTTAAGGAATGATCATATTTAAAGATCAAGGGAATGAAGTTCAAATTAATGAAAAATAAAATTAGCCATGATGTTGTGTTTTGTTTTGTTTTGTTTTGTTTTTTATACCATTGGAGTGTTGGTGGCATACATTTGATCCCTTACTTTAATTTTGTTGCATGTGCTTGTTGACATAATTTTTATATTATAAATGGTGTTCGTCTTATTTTAGCTTCTTTTTGTCCATATTAGTTAGGCGCGTTTATAGCGATATACTTTCCATAGAATCCCACAAATTTTCTTATTGGTGTAATCGATAACCGAATCGATAAGCCCCCAAAATCGATAAATCAAAATCGAAAATATTGAAATGATAATGATAACCACATGTACAAATTGATAATCGATAAGGGTCAAAATTGAATCGATAAATCGAATGCACACCACTAATGAAGAGGCATGATACTGTTAGATAATAGCAAGTGGTTTACCAATAATAATTTTATTGTGAGGCCATCCACTTTAGATTTGATATACCCCTTCAAACAACTTAAATAATCATCAAAAATATATCAAAGAAGAGAAATAATGCTAAATTTATAAGGAAAGCAAATTTAGTAATATGGGATGGAGCAGTTATGGCCAAGTGTCAAACGATCGAAATAATTGCCCGAAGTTCTAGAGATATATTAGATAATGAACTAATTGGTGGAAAGTTAATAGTTTGGGATGTGATTTATGTCAAGTACTACAAGTAGTTCCAAAATCGACGAACGTATAGACTATAAAAGCTAGCTTGCCAAAGTTATACTTCTGGCCTCAAATAAAAAAGATTCAACTAACAAGAAATATAAAGTAAGAACATATCTAGTATTCAATGTCTTCTTGCTTCGTGTCAGATTTGAAGAAAAGCATCCACTAAAAGATGATTTGGTTCTTCCTGAACTCTTAGTTATCAATCACAATGGTAATAGTAGTGCATTTAATAAGAGAAATATTTCTATCATTAGATTAAAATGTAATTTTTACACCCCATGCTTTCGTACATGAAAGTACGTCATAAGTAAATTGATGAAAGCTCGAAAATGAGATATTACATCCCGCATTTTTCGTATGTTAAAGTTTCATTGTAAGTTAATCGACATAAGTTCGGGAATGAGATTATTTTAGATTATATGTATTTTATGCTATTTCAAATAAGTAACGAGTAGATTCGTGGAGGAGAGAGGGTAAACAAATCGGAAAAAATAAATTTTGTCAAAGTTTGACATTTTAGGATAAAATACGGCATGAGCTAAAATACCCGATATTTATGGACTAATACAAGGTACCACATGGCCATAATAATAAGGTGTATAAAATGTGTTGAAAATAATTAGTATTTTAAGTAATTTGAGATAATACTTAATTATGCAGGTAATTGGTCAATTATTGAATTAGTGGGGGATTAATAAGTTGATTAAGGAAAATGGGTTAAATTTTGGATAAGTCTAAATCCCTAACATGCTCCCTCCCCCCCCCCTCCCATTTTAATTAATGACTCATTGTGTCACATCTAGAGGAATCTTGTGGCTTAGTCATCACAAGTGGGGCCCACACCCACTAATATACAAGCTTCTCTAAACTACAATATTGGAAATCTTACTACAAAGTAACGTATGGGATTTGTCATTGAAGGAGTTCATAGGAATCCTTTACAAGGTCTCAAAATGCAGCGTAACTTTCTTCAGTAAACTTATATATAGAAAGTAAGTAATTTCAAAATGGACGTTAGCTTCAATCCAACAAGATCTCAACGAGATTTAATGAAACAAACGAGATTTCTAAGCACTTTAGCAACGTGAGATCTTGTGATTCTAAAGGAGTACGATGTAACCTTTTTTAGGAATATCATAAGGATTTTTTCCTACTACAAGTATGTTAAGGCTATCCCTTCTTTCTTTTGGCATGATCTATATGACACATACAAAACGAGCAAATGCACAATTTTCATAAATGACTCTATTCATAGGAGTATTAGAGGTGTCTATGTTCTTGAATTCCCGTGTATCTTTGTCACGATCCCAGTTCACCCTCCATGAATATGTCGTGATGGCACCTAGTCCCTATGACTAGGTAAGCCTAATAATGCGGAATATAAACCAAAATTTGCGGGAGAAAAATAAATAAAATTGAACTGATAAAATAAGCAGGGTTTAAGGTGCCGCCCGGCACATACCACAACAATTCTCGAAGCTAACAAACTCCCCAAAACCCGAAAACTCACAAATCACAAGCTAAGGGATACATAAGAGTCTCTGACTCAAGAATAGCTATAAAAAGGAGAAAATACTGGAAGAACTATACTTATTACAGAAAAACTGGAAAGGGACTCCTCGGTCTACGGACGTAGCAGATATACCTTGAAGTCTCTACCGATACGCCTCCTTCCGAGGCTGACAGAACTGAATGGGAGTACATGTATCTGCACAACAAAATATGTGTAGAAGAGTAGCATGAGCACACCACGGCGGTGCCCAGTAAGTATTAAGACTAACCTCGGAGGAGTAGTGACGAGGGACAGTCAAGGCACCTAGCGGTCAATGAACACTAAAATCATAGGGATAATGAAAATGACAAAGAAATGTGTAAAGACTACATGAATAACCCAGAATTCTACAATTCACAATAAGGGATAAACACAACAATTAACAACGAGAATATAATAAACTATGATTCAAAACGACGGCAGAATAGCAACCCAAATCCTAAGGTCACAACACAGCAAGGGGACAACCAAGTCGATAACTCGTATCCTACAAAGATGTTCACAAAAGGTCTTATTTAACTCTTTCCATAATTTCAACTGTGAGCACGTAATTTTTTCCATATAGATGAATTATTCTCAAAATTCAAATAAAATAATTTTTCTTTTATTATTTTGTAATTTTATGAATTTTTGTGATACTTTCTGATAAGTGTGGCATTTATCTGTGCATTTCAATTTATGTGAAAATATAAAAAATATTTGGCATTTATTTGGGATTTAATTTTATATATTTAGCATTGATTAGTAGTAAAATTGTTTACATAAAAAAAATGACAAAAATGGTTGTTTGCACTTTTATCTTTAATTTGTAAATTTCTTTTAAGTTTAGTTAAAAATTAGAAATTAGTTAATTTTGGAAAATTAAATAATGTTATATTAGAGTCAATTGAGTCTTTGTTTTATTTTTCAAAATTAAAATATAAATAATAAACAATAAAAAGAGGAAAAAGAAAACAATTGGAAAGAAAAATAAAAGAAAATATATAAAATAAAGGTGGGCTGCTATATGTGAATTGAATCTGAGCCCAAAGCCAATTTTTACCGACCCAGCCCAATTGAACACATCACCCGGTCCAATTCATTAAACCCCCAAAACAACGACGTTCCTTATCACTCAATCATGGCCATTGATTTGCCCGGATCTAACGGCCCACAACGATCCTTATGTTTTAATATAATTGTCCCAAAATACGATCATAACCCTAGACAGTCTTAGTCTTCCTCGTACTTAACCTGTAACATCGCCGGAATAGTCGCTGGCGGCAAACGTTACCTATGCCAACGGCCACCAAAAATACACCCATGAATCTCCTTGGTCCCCTCTTTCCAACTCTGCCCTTGGTTTTCCTCGAATCAACGCCGAAGCCTTCGAATATCCATTTAAAATTTTTCCGGTCATGACGCCAGTTACTCCAAATGACTCCAAATTAACACCCTAGGGTCGCCTGAGCCTCCTTTACCCAACCCCCATAACCACAGGTCTCGAATCTTGCCGGAACTTCTCGAATTTTCGTTTGAAGATTCTCCGGTGAAACTCTAATTTCGTCAAATTATTCAAAGATTAATACCACATGGCCCCCGGACTTCTTGTATGAAGAATCAACTGTCACTCGCGTTCAAAGGTCACCAGGGAAATCTGTTTATTTTTAAATGCTAAAGTTTGGAGAAAAATCAGTGAGTTTCTTTTCTTTTAGTTATTGATTATCATAAGTTTTGGTTTCTGACAATTAAATGCATGTTGTAGATAGGGGTTTATTCTAATTTGGTGCCACTTTAATTTAGTTAATTCCAATTTAATTTTCGTTTTAGCTCTCTTAGTTTAAATGTTCATATGTTAGCATAATTAGTTCACTCGATTCTGTTTAGCTTGAATTTTGTATCGTTTGCCTAATCTCGTTTTGATATTTGTTCTAGTTTGGAATTAGTAATTTCATAATCATTTTCTCTGTTTGTACTTCTTCTGTGATTCTGATTCCTCTTTGCTAGGGCAGTATTGCTTAGTCTTGTTTATGTCAGTTTTAGTGGATTGGTTCAATCTGGGTCTGTCAATTTTAGTTCAAATTAGGATTAGTTTTCAATATATTGATAAGTCAGGGATTAGGGGTTTGTTTTGTTATAGTTGTAGTATAGTTGAATTCCAGGGGGCAATTGGGGCGATTCAGGTGTATGGGATTTAGCTAGAGTATCCTAGAATATTCTAGATAGGGGTATACTTGGAGCTCTAGGAAATTTGAGGTACTAACTTGTTTCACAAGGCAAGAAATAAGGGACTAAACTGGAAATAAAAGAAGGACCCATGGGGAAAATAAGAATGGGAGGGCTGCCCTTCTCTTGGCCTATAAAAGGGTATGCTCTTGCCTTCATCAGAAAAAAAAAAGTTTGGAACCTCTAGAATTCCCCAAAAAACTCAATCTTCAGATTTCCATAAGCTGAATTTTGAAATTAAAATCCAAATTCTAGATCTAGCATTTCAAAAGACCAAAAACAAAAAAGAAAAGTAGAAATCTCCATGAGGAACACTGTTCCATTGATAGTTTCATAAAAAAAATAGAATCAGACTGCAGACTCGAATTCTAGTTGAATTGAAAGAAGAAAAATGGTTTAATTAGCCTTTGGGTGCTGTTTGCTGATTGCTGGTTGATTTCCAGTCTGTTTGTAAGGTTCAGTCAAAGTTCTCAAATGTGTTACTGGTTTTGAAAAGCCTCGAATCATTTCCCTGGGTGTGCTGTGATTTTTGGGGTTGAAATTGGTCCAATTGCTTTACATTTGGATTACTGTGCGTGACTGCTTCAGCTGACTTCCAACTCTTCTTTGTTTTGTGGTCTACATATCAGGTACATATCCTGAATCTCAAATCATGTAGCTCTCGAGTTGGATGGAAATGAAATGGAAGTATAACTTCATTGGAAGCTTTAGTTATTGTCGTGTTTTATCATAGTTGATTGTAGTAGTTTGGATTGTAATTAAAATTGTTTTACAGTGATTTAGACTGGTTTGGACTGTTAAACTCATGGACTGTTTGGGACATTTGATCGTTTGTTAGGAATGTTGTAGTTTAATTTCGTTTTGTGTAGTTAAGTTTTGAAAATCACTGTAAAATTATTTTACAGTGAGTTAGACTGGTTTTGTGATTCACAGTCCTCACTCGTCTTAATAACTGGTAATGTAATCCTGGGCCTATTCTATTCATATTTAGACTTTGAATTTTCTACTCAAATTTGTGGTTCACCCGTTGATTTATGAAGAAAACTGGGCCAAGCGGCAGCCCGGCTATAACGACGCCTAAGACTCAATCTTGAGTCCCAAGGCTTACAAGACACGAATTTGGGCCTGCCATCAGACCTAGGCCATAGGAAATCGGTGCCTAATTTTAGAGATGAAACCAATGTGGGCTAATTACAAGGTCCTTTCTCAAAGTAAAGTAGCTTTTAAACAATAATAATAAATTAGGACTCTTCTTATTATTAGAGACAAATTAACTAGAAAATCATAGTTTACTTTAGGGCTGGCTTTTAAATAATAAAATGAGATGAGCCTCGCCAAATAAAAATGCAAAGTTGTGGGGCCCTCGATAAATGGTTGTCTTAAAACACTTAGATTTCAGGACGGGCCGTTTAGCGAATTTATGGCCCTTCCCAAAGATAATAACGCGCTAGTCTCTTTAGGCGCGTATTTTAATAACGTTACCTTCCTAAACTTGGGTGCACATTTATGTGACCCAAATTCAAGTCTCAACGGAGTCAAAATGTGATGACAACCACGGGTGCACTGGTGCGACATGGTTCGAGACGCATTTTCACGACGTTGTAATTCTTATTAAAATAAAAAATAAAAGCGGGTTACTAATAAAAGGCACATAAGTTAGAACATGTTTTAAAATCAGATAAAATCAAATACAACAGTTGAGCGACCGTGCTAGAACCACGGAATCCGGGAATGCCTAACACCTTCTCCCGGGTTAACAGAATTTCTTACTTGGATTTCTGGATCGCGAACTGTTAAAAAGAGTCAATAATTTCCTCGATTCGTGATTCAACCGGTGACTTGGGACACCATTAATCTCCCAAGTGGCGACTCTGAATTTTAATAAATAAATCCCTCTTTGATTGTCCTTTAATTGTAAAAACTCCTTTACGCCCTTGCGGGTGTAGCGAAACAGGAGGTGTGACAGCTCTGGCGACTCCACTGGGTATAAGAACCCATAACATTTTGTTCAGGTTTTAGCAGTCGAGCATAGATAAATTGTTGTGTTTGGTTATATCTGATTTTCATACATGTTTCATGCTTAATGTGCTAAGTGTTTACCGCTTTGATATTATTTGAACTGTATACATAAACTGTACCGAAACCCTTCTCTTCTCACCTTCGAGGATGTGCTTACTGATTGAGACTCCCTATTCTGTTAGTTTCATACCTTGAAATAATAAAGAGGCCGGACAAGTTACTAAACCGGATGGCCTTTTGGTTCTCGGTACGTAGCCCCCTCCTCGACTCGAGTCGTCCGCTCGGGTACACAGTCTGGAACACATACCCAGGTTTTGAACTTAGAATAAATTGACTCCATACCGGATCCCTAGTAGGAGCGCTTATTTGCATCACGTGCATGTGACTTAAGGGACTCAACACAGGGGTTGGGTCCGTCTAGGATAGGTAACCTGAAATGAAAAGACCATCCTAATGCATCTTACATGTTACGTGTACATTTATTTGTCTCGGACTCGCATGCTGACCGGCTTTGAATATCTGGAAAAGTTGAAAAACAAAAGAGAAAAAGAGAAAATAGTAGTGTAGAGATTTAATTACCTATATTAGAAAAAGACAAAGTCCAAGTAGTGCCGAAACTCTGTCGGATTTTTGAGAAAAAAACAAAACAAAAGAAAGAAAAAAAGAAAAGTATTTTTTAGTTTGCTTGCCAATGGAAAAGAAAAACAAAAAGAGTTTTATTTTCAAATTAGTTTGTTTGCCACTGAAAAAGAAAATATAAAAAGAGTCTTGTTTTCAAAAATAGTGTATTTGCCAACGAAAAAGAGTTTTGCCCGAACTACGCAGGTTTGATTCTCACCGGGTGTGAGATACGTAGGCAACCCTTGACGGGTCCAACCATCCCTTTTCAAAAAAAATATATATAGCCAAAAATGTCAAAATTTTCATTTTTTCATAAATTAATCGGATGATGCCGTTTTGTCAAAAATAGCTGAATATTCCCAAAGGGACGACGGAAGGCTGCGTTTGTGAGAACAACCACATTTGGTCATTTGTTAAAGATTTTGGCCGGTTAGCCAATGCAGCCTTAAAATCTTCACCTGAAGTGCTGAAAGGCCGTATTTGCAAAACTGGGTTTGTTTTGAAATTAGGAATTTGAAGGGAAAATAGTGTTATTTTTGCTTTTAGGTCCAAATAAGTGGTTAAATCACCTTAATAAATGTGCAGGATGAGCACGACTCAAAATGAACCTTTCTCAATCATGCATAAAATTCCTTTGGAGTTACGTTTGTGGTGGAACGATTTAGGAGGCGAAGGGCAAGATGAAGTCAAGAAATATTTGAAAGGGCTTACCGGTTTGCTAGAGATTGTGCCTCGGGGAGATATTATCAGAGCACTAGTGACATGTTGGGACCCGGCACATAACGTATTCCATTTTTCAGACTTTGAGCTTACCCCAATATTAGAGGAAATAGCGAGTAACATCGGAAAGGATGAGGTTCCTTTAAGGCACAAATACTTGTTTGCCCCGAGAACTGTAGCTATACACAGATTCTTATACTCTCTGAAGATAGTCAGGATGGTTCATAACGCAGATTTGGCGAATGGCTTTTGCACTCTACGCTTCATATACCACAGATATTGCCATATCGGGGGGTTCAATAACTCGAAAAGCAAGATATGTAGCAAAGGGAACCACCAGAAATGGGAGGAACATAGACGTGTCGCTTTCATGGTGGTCTTTTTGGGGCTTCTAGTCTTCCCAAGGAAGGATGGTAACATCGACATAAAAATTGCGGGGGTCGTCAGTACTTTAATGACTCAAGCCAAAAGCACCCTAGCACCTATGATATTAGCCGACATCTTCCGCGCTCTTACAGCCTGTAGGGCCGGGGAAGATTTCTTCGAGGGATGCAATCTACTGTTACAAATGTGGATGACCGAGCATTTGTGCCATCGTCCTCAATTTTTTATCTACGGGTCTCCAGAGAAAACCTGCATAGAAGAGTTTTACACAAGGATTGAAGGGGTCAATCTGCAGGAAGGATTCACGGGTTGGACAACGTACTTTCTGTCCCTCACTGCTAGTCAAATAGAATGGACATTTGGATGGTTGCCCGTTGATGAAATCATATATATGCCAGCAGCAAGGCCGCATTTCCTCTTGATGGGTCTTAGAAGCATTCAGCGTTACGCCCTGTACCGGGTACTGAGACAACTCGGGAGATGCCAGATAGTGCCCAAAGACGATGATCTCAGTTTGCAAATGGTTGAGATTGGCTCCGACGGCCAATTTCCCCAAGCAAAGGTTCGCCAGGTCTGGAGCGAATGTCAATATTTGGCGGCAAATATTTGTGTCCGGGATCGTGCCAAAGGAGAAGTGTCACCTGATTATCAGGCTTGGTATAGAAGGGACGTTGCATTCGAAAGGCCGGCCAAAAGGCCTCACCTCCAGGAGTTTGCTCAATCGTCGCAAGAGCAGTGGGCCTGGTTATCCAAAGAAAATGCATACAGGGCAAAAATAGGAGAGTTGGAAAAGTAGGTCCAAGACCTTAGGTTTGAAAACGGCGTGCAAGCCACGGCTGACGAAGGTGAGAAAAGGAAATTGGCTATAGAAAATGAAGCCTTACGAGCCCAAATCCAAAAAATGAAGATAGCGGCTGAAAACCCCATTATAAGTGCCAAAGATGCAAAGCTTATAGAAAATGTAAGGCAAAAAGTAAATGACTATAGTTTCGACCTCAACAAAGCACAAAGGGAACTAGCAGAGGTTCAAAAACAGTTGGCTAAAAATGCAAAAGAACGAGCCCACATGATTAAGCAGTTGAGAGAAGAACACGATAATAAGGTTGCGGGGTTGAGGAAAAAGGTCATTACCACAGAAAACAAAATGATCAAACAAGCAAAAGAGTTCAAGGTTGAAAGGGAGCACTGCTATACAGCATTAGCACAATTAAAAATGGACCTGCAACAACTCCAGGAGAGGAATCAGCAGACTTTGGAGGCCAGGGCCGAACAAATAGGGCGGCTGCTTCAGGAAAAAGGCATAATCAAAGAAAGAATCCTAGCTATTGCTCATTACATCACCAGAAAATGCCAAATGTGCGAGAACATGACTCACACTACCTTCTTTGCCTCAATGATGATATTTGTGAAATATATAATGAGTGACCTGGACAGACTCCAAAGGGAACTTGCATATAGGCCAGCGACGAGACCAAACGATGTCCCGCGGGCACCAGGAGCTTTAATGTATTCATGATTATCATTAGAGTCTGTATTTTCTTTCACTAGAGTTTGTCAGTTACCTGAGTCTGTACTTTCTTTTCGAGTCAGTTTGTACTTTCATTTTAAAGTAGAATAATTGTTGATGGAGTTTGTAGCCCGTCTTGTCATTTAGAGTCTGTTAGTTGTCTTCATACGTCAGTCTTGAGTCCTTGTAATTGAAACGCTTGATATTAGTAAAATTGAAAATTCCAAAAACATTTTTGTTTTTATTTTACATTTATTGCATTTGATCTGATTCAGGCATGGTCACGATGCATAGGCAATCTCCATAGGATCCGACCATAGCCAAGGGGAAATACAGTGAGAATAAAAATCCAAAATAAAAAGAAGAGCGGAGCGATAAAAGAAAAACGGGAGAGAAAAAGAGAAACAAAAGAGAAGGGAAAATCCGCAACAAAGAAACAATGGCAAAATAAAAAGAAACAAGGCAAGAATAAAAGAAAGACGTCACAGTCAAGAATAAATAAAGTCGGGGTGACGCAAGCGGTCGAGCAAATGCATAATATAAACTGTTAACTACCTGGGTGCATTCATTCCCCAAACGTGCGGTTATCTATATGTTAATGCCCTAACCACTAATAGCGTTATTGTTGATGATGAGTTCAGACAGGTGGTTCAGTTGACTGGTATTCTGGCAACCCACCCATACAACACTCGCTCTAAAGATAAGTCAAAAATGGTCAACCAAGAGTTAGAAGCAAGCATCGTCGACCCATATAGGGAGGAAGAAGTTGTGGATGTCAACCCCATGTAAGAGGAGATGTATAAATTGAAGCAACAGATGGCCGAAATATACCAGGCTTGGGCAAAGGGACACCCACTACCAGCTTATCCTGCTAACCCTGCCTACATCCCACCATTAGCTCAGCCGCAAGATCCTCCTATAGTGAACTCCTCTCCAGCCTACCCCACCTATCAGTAATACTACGCGACTACTTCCTAAACACCACCACCTCCACCACCCAAACAAATCCCATGCCCTCCACCTCCAACCACTCCCGCGTTTGTGGCTCCTCCACCCGCCATATTATAGAGATCTTCTAGTGAAAAACCTAGGAAACCCACTAATACCCACCGAAACCCACCTTGAAACCGCCAGAACCATATCCTTACACTCCCCATCTTGATATCTCAGCTGAATAAGAGAAGCCTCCGAAAAACCCTGAGCAGGAGGAAATGATACGAAAGGTGAAAAGTTTGGAACAATCATTCAGAAATATGCAAGGTCTAGGAGGACAGGTAAGTGTCGCTTACAAAGACTTGTGCTTGTTTCCTGACGTCCAATTGCCTGCGGGATTCAAGTTAACAAAGTTTGATCTATATGACTGACATGGTGACCCAGTAGCCCATCTGCGGGGATTTTGCAGCAAGATGAGAGGCGCTGGAGGAAGGGATGAGTTATTAATGGCATACTTTAGTCAAAGTCTCAGTGGTGCTGCTTTGGAATGGTACATGCGGCAAGATCATGCTCGATGGTACACATGGGATGATTTGGCCCAGGCATTTGCAGGCCATTTTTAGTACAACTTAGAGATTGTCCCGGACTGGCTGTCATTGACCAAAATTGAGAAGAAGCCAGGGGAAAGCTTCAGAGAGTATGGTTTTCGGTGGAGAGAACAGACCGCAAGGGTTGATCCTCCAATGAAGGAAGGCGAGATGGTTGATTATTTTCTGCAGGCTTTGGAGCCTACTTATTATGGTCATCTGGTATCGGCAGTTGGAAAAACTTTTAATGAGGTAGTAAAAATGGGAAGTATGGTGGAAGAGGGTCTCAAGACTAACAAAATTATAAGCTATTTAATGATTAAAGCAACTACCCAGGCCATCCAGAGCGGCACTGGAGGGGTATTGGGAAAGAAGAAAAAGGAAGAGGTTACAGTAGTGGAATCAAGAGCTTGGTCCAGGGGTCCATCACTATATTATCACCAACCACGCCCCCATCCCTAAACCTACCCATATGGCCCGCCACAACACTATTACCCACCTCCCCCTCCCCTATTTCTCTGTTCACCATGCCCAAACATACCCTCAACCTCAGGCACCATGGCATGAACCCACCCCACAAAATACTTACCACACTCAAAATGCCTACCCACCTCCAAGAGCCTACAAAAACCCCACTGGACCTGGTTTTCGACCCAACCTTGCTTCCAAGAATGACAGGCTTCAGAAGAAGAAAACTTTCACACCATTGGGAGAATCTTACACTAGCTTATACCACAGATTGAGACAATTGGGCATGTTAAGTCCGATTGAACCCAAAATACCAAATCCTCCCCCAAGGAACCTGGACCATTCGGTGAATTATGAGTATTGCTCAAGTGCTCCGGGGCATGATACAGAGAAATGCTGGCATTTGAAAACGGCTATCCAAGAGCTCATTGATTCCCGCCGAATTGAAGTACAGGCTCCAGAGACGCCTAACATCACTCAGAATCCATTACCCACCCATCATAAGACTCATATGATTGAGTTAGTGCAAAAGGGGGAGTGCAAGAAGCCTTCACAAACCGTAATGATGATCAAGGCTAGTGAGAACAAAGGAAATGAGAAATTAATCAGTGGGAAGGCATTGGTCACAGTAGAACAGACAGTTAGCAAACCAGCGATGGCAGTAAAACAAGAACCAGTTAAAGTACCAAGAGCAGTTGTCAAGCCCGTTGTGATTGTAAAGGGCGCTCGCGCAGAGTCGGTTATCATCAAACCGGTGTCAGTTACCAGTGATCACTGAAAAGGCCGTCCCATGGAACTATGACCGAGTGACTGTGACGTACAAAGGGAAGGAAGTTAAGGAAGAAGTTTGTGAAACCCATGGACTGACTCATTCAGGGAGATGCTTTGCCCCTGAAGAGTAGAGAAAGGTTAAAGCAGCCAAAGATAATCCAGCACCAGTAAAAAGGGTCGTAACTGAAGAGGAGGCTGAAGAATTCTTAAAGAAGATGAAGGTGCAAGACTATTCCATTTTGGAACAATTGAGGAAAACCCCGGCACAGATCTCATTGCTGTCTTTATTGATGCATTCGGATGAGCATCGCTGGGCGTTGATGAAGATTCTGAATGAAGCCCATGTGCCAGATAAGATCTCTATGAATCATCTGGAGAAAATAGCGAACAAGATTTTCGAGGTCAACATGGTTACATTTTCTGATGATGAGCTGTCTTTGGAGGGTACTGAGCATAATAGGGCACTTTACCTCACAGTGAAGTATGAAGACTCTGTAGTTACTCGAGTGTTGATTGACAACGGGTCCAGTGCAAACATTTGCCCTCTCTCCACCCTGGAAAAGTTAAAAGTGGACAGTGAGAGAATCCACAAGAATAGCATCTGCGTGCGAGGATTTGATGGAGGAGGAAAGGACACAGTTGGGGACATCATGTTAGAACTGACAATAGGACCAGTTGAATTCACAATAGAGTTCCAAGTGCTCTACGTGGCTGTTTCTTACAATCTGTTATTGGGTCGGCCCTGGATTCATGCCGCAAAAGCTGTGTCGTCTACCTTGCATCATATGGTCAAATTCGAATGGGACCGGCAGGAAATTGTGGTGCATGAAGAGGATAGTTCGTGTAATACCATTATGCCTTTCGATGAAGCTGAGGACGACAAAGGTCCATGGGTTTACCAAGTCTTGGACACAGTGTCAGTTGCCAAAATTCCGGAAGGAGAGAGTATTCCTAGGCCCAGAGTAGCTGCTGTATCTGTCATGGTGGCTTCAGAAATGATAAAGAACGGATTCCTACCTAGAAAAGACTTGGGTGCCTCGTTACAGGGCATCATACAGCCGGTATCTCTTCCTGGAAACCTGGATACTTTTGGTTTAGGCTTTAAGCCCACTACTGCTGACATAAGGCGAGCTAAGAAGATAAAAAAGAGAGCATGGACCCTTCCAAAACCCATACGCCGCCTATGCCATTCCTTTGTCTGGCCTGGTACTAAGAGGCGCCCAGCAACGGTAATGCTTCATTCTGTGATGATGGAACCCGACAAGGAACTGATGGAAAGGTTTGAAAAGCTGTTTGATGAGGTGAATGTGGTGGAGGCAGGCGAAGGTCCAAGAAAAGCAGATGTGCAGTTCGTGGGACCCCATGCAAAGCTTAACAATTGGGAAGTTACTCCTCTTCCTACCCGGAGGGAGTCGTGGTAGTTAGTTTTGGTTTTCCTTTCAATTTAATCTGGATTATTTCCAAGGTTGTAATTCGGATGATATGTTCCGTCCGTTTGGATGAGTTAAACCTTGTTATCTTACAATTTTAATGAAATGAAATTTCCTTCCTTTTTCATTCCTGATAGCCTTTATTTTGTCTTTCTTTTCTTTCTTGTATAGCCCCTTTTATGCTGGTATCACTGATGTGTCATGCATGAAGAGTCTTCAGCCTAGTCTTGATTACCAATCTAACTCCGAATTAATAATACAAGAAATTGAGTGTGATGACGAGGAAGAATATGATGATGAGGAAGCCTTTGAAGAAATCAGTAAAGAATTAAGCCAATTTAAGGAAAAAACCCCAAACCTAATCTGAACGACACAGAGGCAATCAATTTAGGGGATCAGGAGAATGTACGGGGAACAAAAATAAGTGTCCATTTGGAGCCTCCGCTCAGAGAAGAGTTAATCAAAGCACTGCTTGAGTTCAAAGATGATTTTTCGTGGTCATATGACGATATGCCGAGTTTAAGTACCGATTTGGTGGTCCACAAATTACCCACAGACCCAGCATGCCCTCTCGTCAAGCAGAAGTTGAGGAAATTTAAAACAGATATCAGTGTGAAAATCAAAGAAGAAGTCACCAAGCAGTTTAATGCGAAGGTCATCCGGGTCACTCGGTATCCCACCTGGTTAGCTAATGTTGTGCCTGTACCAAAGAAGGATGGAAAGACCAGAGTGTGCGTTGATTACCCTGATCTCAATAAGGCGAGCCCGAAAGACAACTTCCCACTACCAAACATCCATATATTGATTGACAATTGTGCCAAACATGAGATTGGTTCCTTCATGGATTGTTATGCGGGCTATCTCCAGATTGTAATGGATGAGGAAGATGCGGAAAAGATGGCATTCATCATGCCTTGGGGGACGTATTGTTATAGGGTCATGCCATTTGGGTTGAAGAACGTAGGGGTAACATATATAAGGGCAATGACCACCATGTTCCATGATATGATACATTGGGAAATTGAAGTCTATGTCGACGACGTGATCATAAAGTCAAGGAAGCAATGTGACCACGTTAAAGACCTGAGGAAATTTTTCCAGAGGCTCCGCAGGTATAGCCTCAAACTTAATCCAGCAAAGTGTGCATTTGGAGTTCCGTCGGGGAAGTTGTTGGGGTTCGTGGTAAGTCGGCACGGTATTGAGTTAGACCCATCCAAAATCAAAGCCATTCAGGAGTTACCACCACCAAAAAGTAGGAAAGAGGTAATGAGTTTGCTCGGCAGGTTGAATTATATCAGCAGGTTCATTTCCCAGCTTACGACGACTTGCGAGCCTATGTTTAAGCTGCTAAAGAAAGATGTTGCGGTCAGATGGACAGATGAATGTCAGACAGCATTTAACAAGATTAAGGAGTATTTGGCTAGCCCACTTGTGTTGGTTCCGCCAGAGCCGGGAAGACCCTTGATCCTCTATCTGACAGTTTTGGATAACTCTTTTGGCTGCGTACTGGGGCAGCATGACGTCACAGGAAAGAAAGAGCAGGTGATTTACTACCTCAGCAAGAAGTTCACATCTTATGAGGTAAAGTACACTCAGCTTGAGAGGACGTGTTGTGCTTTAACCTGGGTAGCGCAGAAATTGAAACATTACTTGTTATCATATACCACCTATCTCATCTCATAGTTGGATCCATTGAAGTACATTTTTCAGAAACCCATGCCCACAGGGAGGATCGCGAAGCGGAAAATCTTGCTCACGGAATTTGATATTGTCTACGTGACTCGGACCGCAATGAAGGCACAAGCGGTGGCTGATCATCTAGCCGAGAACCCAGTTGATGATGAGTATGAACCTTTGAAGACATATTTCCCTGATGAGGAGACAATGCATATCGAGGAATTAGAACAAGACAAAAAACCGGGGTGGAAGTTGTTCTTTGATGGGGTGCCAATACCAAAGGCGTCGGGATAGGAGCGGTACTTATTTCTGAGACAGGGCAACACTACCCTGTTACAGCTCAACTTCGTTTCTACTGCACCAACAATATGTCCGAATACGAGGCATGTATCTTAGGTTTGAGGTTGGCTATAGACATGGGTGTCCAGGAGATCTTGGTCATGGGCGACTCGGATCTTCTGGTGCATCAAATTCAAGGAGAATGGGAGACACGAGACTTAAAGCTCATACTATACCGGCAGTGTTTGCATGAACTTTGTCAATGGTTTCAGTCGATAGATTTCAGGCATATCCCAAGGATTCATAATGAAGTTGCCGACGCCTTGGCCACTTTGGCATCGATGTTGCATCATTCGGATAAGGCCTATGTGGACCCATTACAGATTCAGGTCCGAGATCAGCATGCTTATTGTAACATGGTGGAGGAAGAGCTTGATGGTGAGCCGTGGTTTCATGATATCAAAGAATATATCAGGATGGGAGTATATCCGGCACAGGCCACAGGGGATCAAAAGAGAGCCGTTAGACGCTTGGCAAGCGGATTTTTCTTCAGTGGAGGAGTGTTGTACGAAAGAACTCCTGATCTTGTTTTATTGAGGTGCATGGACGTTATAGAAGCCACAACTATCATGACCGAGGTACATGCGGGAATTTGTGGACCCCATATGAGTTGATATGTATTGGCCAAGAAGATTCTTCGAGCAGGATATTATTGGCTTACCATGGAACGAGGTTGTATCAGTTTCGAGTGTTATCAATTCCAGGTACATGGAGATTTGATTCACTCTCCACCATCTGAATTGCATACAATGTCGGCACCGTGGCCTTTCGTTGTTTGGGGAATGGATGTCATTGGGCCAATCGAGCCAGTGGCGTCAAATGGGCACAGGTTTATTCTGGTAGCCATTGATTATTTCACTAAGTGAATTGAGGCGAAAACTTTCAAATCGGAGACCAAAAAGGCAGTGGTCGATTTTGTGCATTCGAATATCATTTGTCGATTCGTAATCCTGAAGGTAATTATCACAAACAATGGTGCCAATCTCAACAGCCATCTGATGGCGGAGACGTGTCAGCATTTTAAGATCACGCACCACAATTCCACCCCATATCGCCCTAAGGCGAATGGAGTGGTCGAAGCAGCTAACAAGAACATCAAGAAGATACTTCGAAAAATGGTGGAAGGGTCCAGGCAATGGCATGAGAAGTTACCTTTTGCCTTGTTAGGTTATCGCACTACTGTTGCACTTCAGTAGGGGCGACTCCTTATTCATTGGTATACGGTACGGAGGCAGTAATACCCGCAGAGGTTGAAATACCATCCCTTCGGATTATTGTCGAGGCAGAAATTGACGATATCGAATGGGTCAAGGCCCGCTTGGAGCAACTGATCTTGATTGACGAAAAGAGATTGGCAGCAGTATGTCACGGACAATTGTACCAACAAAGAATGGCAAGAGCATATAACAAGAAAGTGCGTCCGCGGAAGTTTGAAGTAGGGCAATTGGTTTTGAGGCATATCCTACCTCATTGGGCCGAAGCAAAAGGAAAGTTCGCCCCCAACTCGCAGGGGCCATTTGTTGTAACCAAAGTGTTGTCCAATGGTGCATTATATTTGACAGATGTGGAAGGAAAATGTGTAGAAATGGCTATCAACTCTGATGCAGTCAAGCGATACTATGTATGATTTCTTTGTCTAATCGTACTTAATTGTATCTGGCATGTTTTGAGATTGAAATGACGAAGGTATTTTGTTCTACTATCCAAACACTTTATCCTTTGTTATCCCTTTGAGCCTTATTCTATTTTCTTTCGTACCCTCCTTTTGGAATCAATAATAAAACTCGTAGGCCAGAGTGGAAAGTAAGTGTTGAAACAAGAGAAAAGCAGTGAAAAATGAAATGAAGAGAAAAGAAAAAGAAGAAGAAAAGAAGAGAAAAAAATAGAGAAAAGAAAAAGAAGAGAAAAGAAAAGAAAAGAGGAAAAGAAGAGAAAAGAAAAGAAAAGAAAAAAAAAGAGAAAAAAAAAGTATAGAAAAGAAAAGAAATGAAAAGAAAGAAAAGTGAAAGTGGAAGAAAGGAATGATCGCAATAACGAAGTAATTTTATGCCGTGAACTACGTTTGACTTGATCCCGAAAGGGTACGTAGGCATCCTCTTTGAGGTTCATTCATACCAAAACAAAACTCCAAAAGTTCCCAAGAAGGAAACTGCGGCAGAAGTTGTGGTTATTGTAAGAAGGCCGATTTCGAAAGTTGTAATGTTAAACCCATGTTGAATTATTTTGAGCCTCTATACCCTTCTTTCTAAACCCTATCCAAAAGCCTGCATTATGGTCCAAAGAAAGACCTTCCGATCAATCTTCAAGAAATGCCAATACAAGCAGGTAAAGTGATTCATGTTGGGAGGTAACACTCTGGTACCAGAGGAGAAATGGAGGAAATGAGAGAGTCTTATTGGTGAAAACCCTCACGGGCACCGTAAGGCGACGTGAGTTGAGGGAAATCAAAAATGAGAGAGTCTTATTGGTGAAAACCCTCACGGGCACCGTAAGGCGACGGGAGTTGAGAGAAATCAAAAATGAGAGTCTTATTGGTAAAAACCCTCATGGGCACCGTAAGGCGAGGGTGAGGTTCTTTAATGGGCAAGTGAAACAAGTCTTTGGTTTAAAGGTGCTTGAAACATGGCAAGACGATCGAGGTTCGAGTTTTGGCAAAAGTCAGGTTATGAAAGTCTGGAATAGCAAATGTGGCAATTCGAAGCTTATTGGTTGGACAGATTATGCTGGTTAATCCAAATGCACGGCATGATCAATGGTACCGGATGTTCCACTCAGATAAGTCCTATCCTCTTCTCTTTATTACAAATCATCCATTTCGGAATCTTTTTATCCTTAAACTTCAAGGTCATTGCATTTCATTCTCTTGGAGTCTGTCTATAAGATGTTTCAGTGTCAGTTCTGGTCGAAAACAAAGAAGGATGTCAAGGCTAACTACCAGCTTCCCAGTTGTACGGCGCAACAGGATTGGAACATATCAAATGAAAGTAAAGTATGAAGGACCAATGAAAGTCCCATCGGCGGGTTGATAAGATAATTGTGGGGGAGAAGCAAAGTTTCAAAAAGAGGGGTCAGAAACACAAAACAGCAATGCGGGATAAAAAATTTGGGTCATCAAAGTCAGGGGGTTGAAAGTCAGTCAGGAAGTCGAGACGTTTCAAAGCAAATCCAGGGAAACAAGTTGGAGCAGAGCCGGAAGCAGGAACATACCCAACAAGAATGCCAGCAGCTAACCACCATTTTATATTAACAGATCTTTCTTTGATTGAGATAGGGGCAGAATGTTTTCTTTGTCTATTTTGTTGCAATCAGGAGCCCACCTGAAGAACAAGGGAATAAATTTCTATTTCAGTAATCAGGCACCCACCTGGAGAACAAGGGAAGTATAATGTAAATTTTATCTTTCAAGTTTTAATATTTGGTAACATAACGGCCCCAGTCATCAAACTGGGGCAGAAATTTTTCTTTCTTTTGTCTGTCTTGTTGCAATCAGGAGCCCACCTGGAGAACAAGAGAATACTTTTCAAATTCAGCAATCAGGAGCCCACCTAGAGAACAAGGGAATACTTTTCAAGTTTCAGCAATCAGGAGCCCACCTGGAGAACAAGGGAATACTTTTGAAGTCTCAGCAATCAGGTGCCCACCTAGAGAACAAGGGAATATATTTCAAGTTTGGCCGTCAGGCACCCACCTGGAGAACAAGGGAATACATTTCAAGTTCAGCAATCAGGCGCCCACCTGGAGAACAAGGGAATACATTTCAAGTTCAGCAATCAGGCGCCCACCTGGAGAACAAGGGAAGTACAATTCAAGTTTAGCTTTCAAATTTTTAGTAATATCTGGTAACATGACACGCCCGGTCATCAAACTGGGGCAGAGATTTTATTTGTTTGTTATTTTGTTGAAGTCGGGAGCCCACTTGGAGAACAAGGAAATACTTTTCCAGCATTGCAAGCAGGCGCCCACCTGGAAAACAAGGGAATACATTTCAAGTTTGGCCGTCAGGTGCCCACTTGGAGAACAAGGGAATACATTTTAAGTTTCAGCAATCAGGCACCCACCTGGAGAACAAGGGAAGTACAATTCAAATTTTTGCTTTTAATTTTTTATATTGGATAACACGATGAGCCCAGTCACCAAACTGGGGCAGAAATTTTCTTTGTTTGTTTATTTTTTTGCAGTCAGGAGCCCACCTGGAGAACGAGGAAATACTTTTCAAGCATTGCAGTCAGGAGCCCACCTGGAGAACAAGGGAATACTTTTCAAGCGTCAGCAATTAGGAGCCCGCCTGGAGAATAGAGGCACATATTTCAAATTTCAGCAGTCAAGCATCACTCGGAAGAATGGAAAAACATCGCCAATCATAATGCAAGGCAACAATAAGAATTCCATCAGAAGAATATAACTTCAAGGCAACACAAGAGCAAGTTTGAAGACATAGATAGGACCTTTTTGTAATTCATAGATCATAGCTTAGGCTAGCTTTTTCTTTCTTGACACGGTGTAATAAGGAGGTCAGCGAGCAGTAGCAGTAGCAACAGCAGTGAAATCACAACTCCTGGTAGTCACAGCTACCAAATCTTCCCGAACTACACTGACTTGATTCCTGTTTAGCCCAGGATATGTAAGCAACCTCTGAAGCAGGGTGCGGTCAACTCTTTCAAAAATGCTTCACACGGAATATTCAAACGGCCAAAAATCGCTCATTTTCGCTCACTTATCTTTGCACGAAAACTCCTTCGTGTTCCCGAGCAAAGAGGGGCAGCTGTGAGCACGTGATTTTTGCCCTATAGATGAATTATTCCTAAAATTCAAACAAAATGATTTTATTTCATTATTTTGCAATTTTGTGAATTTTTGTGATACTTTCTGATAAGTGTGTCATTTAACTGTGCATTCCAATTCATGTGAAAATATAAAAAATATTTGGCATTTGTTTGGGATTTAATTTCATATTTTTAGCATTGATTAGTAGTAAAATTGTTTACATAAAAAAATGACAAAAATGGTTCTTTGCACTTTTATCTTTAATTTGTAGAATTTCTTTTAAGTTTAGTTAAAAATTAGAAATTAGTTAATTTTGGGAAATTAAATAATGTTATATTAGAGTCAATTGAGTCTTTGTTTTATTTTT
>MU667841.1:40015-57889 GCA_026770625.1 Nicotiana glauca
AATTTTTATGTTATAAATAGTGTTCGTCTTATTTTAGCTTCTTTTTGTCAATATTAGTTAGGCGCGTTTATAGCGATATACTTTCTGTGGAATCCCATAAATTTTCTTATTGGTGTAATCGATAACCGAATCGATAAGCCCCCAAAATCGATAAATTGAAATCGAAAAAATCGAAAACTTATTGAAACGATAATGATAAGCATATGTGCAAATCGATAATCAATAAGTAATTATCGATAAGGGTCAAAATCGAATCGATAAATCGAATGCACACCCCTAATTCTGATTCTGATTCCTCTTTGCTAGGGTAGTATTGTTTAGTCTTGTTTATGTCAGTTTTAGTGGATTGGTTCAATCTGGGTCTGTCAATTTTAGTTCAAATTAGGATTAGTTTTCAATATATTGATAAGTCAGGGATTAGGGGTTTGTTTGATTATAGTTGTAGTTTAGTTTAATTCCAGGGGCAATTGGGGCGATTCAGGAGTATGGGATTTAGCTAGAGTATCCTAGAATTTTCTAGATAGGGGTATACTTAGAGTTCTTTCATTATTTTATAATTTTATAAATTTTTGCGATACTTTCTGATAAGTGTGGCATTTATCTGTGCATTTCAATTCATGTGAAAATATAAAAAATATTTGGTATTTGTTTGGGATTTAATTTCATATTTTTAGCGTAGATTATTAGTAAAATTGTTTACATAAAAAAAATGACAAAAATGGTTCTTTGCACTTTTATCTTTAATTTGTAGAATTTCTTTTAAGTTTAGTTTAAAATTAGAAATTAGTTAATTTTGAAAAATTAAATAATGTTATATTAGAGTCAATTGAGTCTTTATTTTATTTTTCAAAATCAAAATATAAATAAAAAACAATAAAATGAGGAAAAAGAAAACAATTGGAAATAAAAACAAAAGAAAATATATAAAATAAAGGTGGGCTGCTATATGTGAATTCAATCTGAGCCCAAAGCCAATTTTTACCGACCCAGCCCAATTGAACACATCACCCGGTCCAATTCATTAAACCCCAAAACGACGTCGTTCCTTGTCACTCAATCATGGCCATTGATTTGCCCGGATCTAACGGCCCACAATGATCCTTATGTTTTAATATAATTGTCCCAAAATCCGGTCATAACCCTAGACAGTCTTAGTCTTCCTCGTACTTAACATGTAACATCGCCGGAACAGTCGCCGGCGGCGAACGTTACCTATGCCAAAGTCCACCAAAAATACACCCATGAATCTCCTTGGTCCCCTCTTTCCAACTTTACCTTTGGTTTCCCTCGAATCAACGCCGAAGCCTTCGAATATCCATTTAAAATTTTTCCGGCCACGACGCCAGTTACTCCAAATGACTCCAAATTGACACCCTAGGGTCGCCTGAGCCTCCTCTACCCAACCCCCATAACCACAAGTCTCGAATCTTGCCGGAACTTCTCGAATTTTCGTTTGAAGATTCTCCGGCGAAACCCTAATTGCATCAAATTCTTCCAAGATTAATACCACATGTCCCCCGGGCTTCTTGTGTGAAGAATCAACTGTCACTCGCGTTGAAAGGTCACCAGGGAAATCTGTTTATTTTTAAATGCTAAAGTTTGAAGAAAAATCAGTGAGTTTCTTTTCTTTTAGTTATTGATTATCATAAGTTTTGGTTTCTGACAATTCAATGCATGTTGTAAATAGGGGTTTATTCTATTTTAGTGCCACTTTAATTTAGTTAATTCCAATTTAATTTTCGTTTTAGCTCTCTTAGTTTAAATGTTCATATGTTAGCATAATTAGTTCACTCGATTCTGTTTAGCTTAAATTTTGTATCGTTTGCCTAATCTCGTTTTGATATTTGTTCCAGTTTAGAATTAGTAATTTCATAATCATTTTCTCTGTTTGTACTTCTTCTCTGATTCTGATTCCTCTTTGCTAGGGCAGTATTGCTTAGTCTTGTTTATGTCAGTTTTAGTGGATTGGTTCAATTTGGGTCTATCGATTTTAGTTCAAATTAGGATTAGTTATTAATATATTGATAAGTCAGGGATTAGAGTTTGTTTTGTTATAGTTGTAGTTTAGTTGAATTCCAGGGGGCGATTGGGGCAATTCAGGAGTATGGGGTTTAGCTAGAGTATCCTAGAATCTTCTAGATAGGGGTATACTTAGAATTCGAGGAAATTTGAAGCACTAACTTGTATCACAAGGCAAGAAATAAGGGACTAAACTGGAAATAAAAGAAGGACCCATGGGGAAAATAAGAATGGGAGGGATGCCCTTCACTTGGCCTATAAAAGGGTATGCCCTTGCCTTCATCAGAAAAAAAAAATTGGAACCTCTAGAATTCCCCAAAAAACTCAATCTTCAAATTTCCATAGGCTGAATTATGAAATTAAAATACAAATTCTAGATCTAGCATTTCAAAAACCAAAAACAAAAAAGAAAAGTAGAAATATCCATGAGGAACACTGTTCCATTGATAGTTTCATAAAAAAAACAGAATCAGGCTGCTGACTCGAATTCTAGTTGAATTGAAAGAAGAAAAATGGTTTAATTAGCCTTTGGGTGTTGTTTGCTGATTGCTGGTTGATTTCTAGTCTGTTTGTAAGGTTCAGTCAAAGTTCTCAAATGTGTTACTGGTTTTGAAAAGCCTCGAATCATTTCCCTGGGTGTGCTGTGATTTTTGGGGTTGAAATTGGTCCAATTGCTTTACATTTGGATTACTGTGCGTGACTGCTTCAGCTGACTTCCAACTCTTCTTTGTTTTGTGGTCTACATATCAGGTACATGTCCTGAATCTCAAATCATGTAGCTCTGCAGTTGGAATGAAATGAAATGGAAGTATAACTTCATTGGAAGCTTCAGTTATTGTCGTGTTTTATCATAGTTGACTGTAGTAGTTTGGACTGTAATTAAAATTATTTTATAGTGATTTAGACTGGTTTGGACTATTAAACTCATAGACTGTTTGGGACATTTGATCGTTTGTTAGGCATGTTGTAGTTTAATTTCGTTTTGTGTAGTTAAGTTTTGAAAATCACTGTAAAATTGTTTTACATTGATTTAGACTGGTTTTGTGATTCACAGTCCTCACTCGTCTTAATAACTGGTATGGTAATCCTGAGTCTCTTCTATTCGTATTTAGACTTTGAATTTCCTGATCAAATTTGTGGTTCACCCGTTGATTTATGAAGAAAAATGGGCCAAGCGGCAGCCCGGCTATAACAACGCCTAAGACTCAATCTTGAGTCCCAAGGGTTACAAGACATGGATTTGGGCCTGCCATCAGGTCCAGCCCATAGGAAATCGGTGCCTAATTTTAGAGATGAAACCAATGTGGGCTGATTACAAGGTCCTTTCTCAAAGTAAAGTAGCTCTTAAACAATAATAATAAATTAGGACTCTTCTTATTATTAGAGACAAATTAACTAGAAAATCATAGTTTACTTTAGGACTGGCTTTTATATAATAAAATGAGATGAGCCTCGCCAAATAAAAATGCAAAGTTGCGGGGCCCTCAATAAATGGTTGTCTTAAAACACTTAAATTTCAGGACGGGCCGTTTAGCGAATTTCACGGCCCTCCCCAAAGATAATGATGCACTAGTCTCTTTAGGTGCGTATTTTAATAACGTTACCTTCCTAAACTCGGGTGCACATTTATATGACCCAAATCCAAGTCTCAACGGAGTCGAAATGTGATGACAACCACGGGTGCACTGGTGCGACGTGGTTCGAGTCGCATTTTCACGACGTTGCAATTCTTATTAAAATAATAAAATAAAAGCGGGTTACTAATAAAAGGCACATAAGTTAGAACATGTTTTGAAATCAGATAAAATCAAATACAATAGTTGAGCGACCGTGCTAAAACTACGGAATCCGGGAATGCCTAACACCTTCTCCCGGGTTAACAGAATTCCTTACTCGGATTTCTAGATCGCGGACTGTTAAACAGAGCCAATAATTTCCTCGATTCGGGATTCAACCGGTGACTTGGGACACCATTAATCTCCCAAGTGGCGACTCTGAATTTTAATAAATAAATCCCGCTTCGATTGTCCTTTAATTGTAAAAACTCCTTTACGCCCTTGCGGGTGTAGCGAAATAGGAGGTGTGACATCAACAAGTCTCGGACATCCACAACTCGTAAAAGACCCAGCATCTAAAATCTAACAATTTGCATCCCGTGCCCCATCAATCTCATGGTCATGCTGACAACTAACTGGCCAACTAGGGCCACTCTCACAATTATAATTGATAAACGAGGGCGTACCTCCATCCTTAACAAAAACAGGAGGAATTCACCTCCAATAGGAGTGTTTAGCTACGTGTAGGCATGTGCAAGTGTTTCTAACGAAATTCTACCAGCTATCAAACATGAAAAGGGAGAAAGGTCCGCACGTACGATGTTCCCTCACAACTCCCAAGCGGTAACGCTCATATAGGTAAACAACCCACAATCACAATATAAAACAAATAGGAATGCCTCAACAGGCCGTCACAACTCTATACAATCAATCCCTAACATAGCCCCCCTTATTTCTCCACGCGTTCAATAAATAATATAATAGGTACCGCCTTATTTCGCCACACGTGCATAACAATGTCCCACCTTATTCCGCCACATGCGCAACCCACATATAAGCATATAACATATCCCGCCTTATTACGCCGCATGTGCAAAACATCAATAACAACAATGGCACGGCAAAGACCTCATGCAACACTTCAACAACAACCGCACGGAAGAAACCTCATACATCACAGTAGCAACAACCGCACGGCAAAGACCTCATGCCTCACAGTAGCAACATATGCACAGCAGAAACCTCGTGCATCACAATCTCAACAACCGCATGGCAGAAACCTCGTGCATCATGATCTCAAGTACAACACAACAATGACAATATATCCAGGACAAAGCAAGAGAATCAACTCCAAAAATTACATTCACCAAAAGACGGTACAACTAACTCACAAGGAATAACCGTAATAGGGAAATACTAAGCTCAACAAGAATAGCTCAACAAGGGAGAAATAATATGAAACAATGAGTTCATAATACTCAGTTCAACAACAAGGAAGTTAACATGAATCAAATAATTACTATTAAGGAAAATATCAACTAAACGTGGATATCTAACTTCTTTCCAATTAAGGCCAATTATTTACATGAGAGATAGAAATGATACTTTCCAAATAAAGACAAGCAGTTAAGAATTATAGTATGACTATAGAGGGGTAAATGTCCACAGTTTAACAAGTAAAATCAATTAGGCAACAACTATAACCAAAAGGGAAATAAATTCCAAGTAAATCATGTAGAGGTGAAACTAACAACATGGAACTCAATTATATCAAGAACAACTTCATATTCGGTGATTATAACGATCTAAGAGCCTAAAAGGGGCAATTTTCCATAAATAAACCCAACCACGCACTCGTCACCTCGCGTACAAGGAATATAATCAGCAAAGAAGACTCAAATCCTAAGGGGAAGTCCCCCACACAAGGTTAGGCAAGATACTTACCTCGAACCGGCTAAAATCAACTAGCAACCACGTTCTTGCCACGAGTACTCGACTCCAAATGGCCCAAATCTATTCAATTAAATCACACATTGTAAATAACATCTCAAGCAACGGATTCTACTATTTAATTCAAAGCTAAAGCGCAAATTTATGTAAAATGACCAAAATACCCCTCAGGCCAACATCTCGGAATTGGATGAATTTAACATTTTCAAAACCCCCGTACTCTCAAGAGTCTAACCATATAAAAATCTCTCAAATCGGAGGTCAAATACCCCCTCAAAACTCAATAATTCGGTCTATGAAGTTCTACCCATTTTTCATTAAAAATCTGAAATTAAAGGATGAAATTAAGAGGAGATTCATGGAAATTGGTCTAAATCGAGTCAGAATTACTTACCCAAGTTGCCAAGGTGAAAATCCCTTCAAAAATCGCCAAGGACCGAGCTCTAGAAGTCAAAATGTGATAAAAAGATGAAACCCTCAAATTTGGGATTTAATTCTGCCTGCCCAGCGATTTGTTCATCGCGATCGCGGAACAAAGGACGCGATTGCATAGAGGAATTCGAGAAGGCCCAGAAAATGTACATCGCGAACGCGATGACAGGAACAAGAACGCGGAGAAGAGGAAGTCAGTGCTTCGCGATCGCGTAACCATGAGTGCAAACGCGTTGAAGGAATACCAAAGTCCTGAGATTGCTCTATGCGAATGCGGGATCTGAGATGCGATCGCGAGGTAAGGAAAATTATACCTTCGCGATCGCGGGAGGCTTGATGCGAACGCGATGAAGGAATACACAAAACTTTGCAAATGCAAGAGGACGGCTACGAACGCGAAGAATCGTTTTGAGGTGGTCTTCAGCAAGGCAACACGATCGCGGGAGTGGCTTCGCGATCACGTAGGAGGATACCAGAAGCAGCAGTTCAGCAGTTCAAAAATAGAAGAAAAGGATTCGTAGCCCACCTGAAACACTCACGAGGCCCCCGGGACCCCATCTAATCATGCACAAAGTCACATAACCTAACACGGACTCACTCGGAGTTCCAAATCACATAACACAACATCGAAACGACGGATCAAACCAAAAATCAAGCTTATGAACTTCCAAATCTTCAAAATATGTTTTCTATCAAAAACCTAACCAAACCACGTCTGAATGACCTCAAATTTTGCACACACATCCCAAATGACATGACGGAGCTACTGCAACTTCCAGAATTCCATTTCGATCCTCGGATCAAAATCCCACTATCGGACCGGAACTTTAAAAATTCAAACTTCGACATTTCAAGCCCAAATTAGCTACGGACCTCCAAAATACATTCCGAACATGCACCCAACCCCGAAATCACCTGACGGAGCTAATAGAACCATCGGATTTCCATTCCGAGGCCTTCTTCTAACTGTTTCGACTGCGGACCACTTTCCAACACTTAAGCTCTCATTTAGGGACTAAGTATCCCAAAACTCTCTGAAACCCCACACCGAACGTCCTTGCAATCCAAAATAGCAGAAATGAACTTAGGGGAAGCAGTTAATAGGGGATCGGGGCGTGAATTCTAAAAATGACCGGTCGGGTCGTTACATCCTCCCACACTTAAACATTTGTTCGTCCTCAAACGAGCATAGAGAACACACCTGAGATCTTCAAGTCACTGAGTGCGCACTTCCAACATACACCCGCGGGGATCCCATGTCACCCCAATCCTCTTAAGACTGACGACACCATCTCAACTGAAATTTAACCTTTCTAGCAATACCAATAGGCCTTCAAGCCAGAATTCTCACCTTCCATCTATTTCCAAAAGACCCAATCCTAAATCCATGCCCGGTATCAGTCTCAATCAGCTATTTCAATACAAGCCAACACACACAGGGTACAACCACACAACATGACACATCACATATAGGCCCACAATAACATTCCTAATAGCAATACTTGCCTGAGATCAAATCTGTATCAGCAATAAGCCTCATATCCAATAGGAACTCTTCTCAAACCTTCAAAACACTGGCGATGATACAATAACCATGAGATCCGCATAACAAAACAACCGAACAACCAAGTCTCAGCCAATACCAATGGGTACACACCCCACAAGATAAAACTCAAGAAGCATAGAACGAAAATGACTGAGTATGAGAAAGAAAGCACATAAGGAAGCTAACAAACAAATCAAACTAGCACAGATCCTTCTAAAACACAAATCGACAAAACATCTAACAAGAAAGAATGAAAGCATATAAAAGACTCACATTGATCTTATACTGATATAATCTCTCACCGCAGTACACAACCCGGTCTCAACATATCAATCACCTGAAATCACAAGGGTCCCGCCCTCAATACTAAATCACAAGTAGGGCACACGTCAACCCATCTAGAGACTTTCACTAGATCAATTCTATCTACAAATTTACAACACAGGCTGGCCCCCACACCGGTGGAGCATAGAAATTACAGCTCATAACCAAGAGTACTCAGTGGTCACATCAAACCTACCGAACAGACAACATGAATTTACTACTGCCCCATAATCCTCGACAACAACTAGAAACAGACGCTAGACACGGTTATCACTCATAGAACCTCCCAACAGAATAATCACGTAAATAGAGTACAAATCATGAAATGCACTCATGAATGGAACAAAAATTAAGGGAAACTCACCCCGATAAGTAGAACTGTGATGAACTACAGATAGTGCTCCTCTATAACAAACCGAATCCGTACCTGAATAACATTCAACTGGCGCACCGGCCTCAAGCCTACTGTATAAAACACATCAATGAGCCAGGCCTCGCCCTCTTGGGCGCCCTCTACCTGCCTGAATACCTCACTGGGATACACCGGTCCGAAGTCTAGGACAATCTCTCACCATGTGGCTAGTATCTCCACACTCAGAGCACCCTCTCTGCTGACGAGGTGGTGGGAACTGTGCGATATGGGTACTCCGAGACCCATGAGCACCTGAGTCACAATGTGAGTCTGAAGCGCGAACTGAACTGGCTGACCCGAAAAACCTCTACCATGACACACCCTGCCTCCGAAATAAGGACCTTTATATCTCCTCGGTCTACACGGACCCCTCGCCTCCTTAAACTCTCGATCCTGGTCTCGTCTGCTCTCTCTCTCATGACCCTACCTGCCTTCTCTCTATCTAGCATGCATCCTCTCTATCCTCCTAGCAATGTTTACCACCTGCTGATATGGAATATCCATCTGGAACTCACGGGCCATGCTGGACCTGATGCTAGGAATAAGCCCCTCAATGAACCGGTAAACCTTCTCGCAAATAGTAGAAACCAAGGCTGAGGCATGTCTAGCCAAACTAGTGTAACGGCTCCGAGACGGTCATAGCACCCTGGCGCAAATGCTCAAACTCCGCACGCCATGCATCCCTGAGGCTCTGAGGAACAAACTCTCTCAGAAACATATCTGAAAACTGAGTCCAAATCAGTGAAGCTGCCTCGTGTGGACTGTCTAACTCATAGGTGCGCCACCAATCATAGGCGGCTCCTCGAAGCTGAAAAGTAGTGAAAAAAACCCCGCTCGATCTAGAGACACCCATAGTACGGAGAATGCGGTAACACTTATCAAGAAACCCCAAGGCATCGTCTGATGCTAATCCACTGAACACTGGAGGATCATACTTCTTGAACCGCTCTAGACTCATCTACTCCTGTTCAGAAGCTGCTGTCATGCCCTCGGGCTGAACTGGTGCTGCAGGCGGTGCAGGAATAATCTCTGGGACCTGCTCAACATGTTCTTGCTGCTCAGGAGTACGGGTGGCGGGAGTCTGTGCTCCTCCCCCGGCTTGGGATATGGCTGCAGCAAGGGGAAGCAATCCTGCCTGAGAAAAAGTGGCGTACATATTCATAAACTGTGCCAAAGTCTCCTGAAGGGCTGGAGTAGTAGTAGCAGTAGGCGTGTCTGGTACCTGGACTCCGGCTGGATCTACTGGCGGTACCTCGACGGCAGCTCATGCAGTCGCTCTCGCTGCACCACGTATGCGTCCTTGAACTCTACCACGGCCCCGACCTTCGACCGCTGCAGCAGGGGGCGCGGGTGCCTGATCACCTCGGGTAGTACGTGTCCTCACCATCTGTGAGAGAGTACAAGACAGAGGTTTAGGATTGTGGATGTCAAAAATCTCGCACGACAGGGAAATCAAATGAAGTGGAATTGTCCTAATGGTTACATAGCCTCTCGCAGATAAGTTTAGACGTCTCCGTACCGATCCACGAGACTCTAATAAACCGGCTTGTGATCTGTGACTCCTATGAACCTAGAGCTCTGATACTAACTTGTCACGACCCCAGTTCACCCTCCATGAATATGTCATGATGGCACCTAGTCCCTATGACTAGGTAAGCCTAACAATGTGGAAGATAAACCAAAATTTGCGGGAGAAAAATAAATAAAACTAAACTGGTAAAATAAATAGGGTTTAAGGTGCCGCCCGGCACATACCACAACAATTCTCGAAGCTAACAAACTCCCCAAAACCCGAAAACTCACAAACCACAAGCTATGGGATACATAAGAGGCTCTGACTCAAGAATATCTATACAAAGGATAAAATACTGGAAGAACTATACTTATTACAGAAAAGCTGAAAAGGGACTCCTCGTTCTACGGACGTAGCAGATATACCTTGAAGTCTCTACCGATACGCCTCCTTCCATGGCTGACAGAACTGAACGGGACTACCAGTATCTGCACAAATAAAAGTGTACAGAAGAGTAGCATGAGCACACCACGGCGGTGACCAGTAACTATAAAGACTAACCTCGAAAGAGTAGTGACGAGGGACAGTCAAGGCACCTACCGGTCAATAAACAGTAAAATCATAGGGATAATGGAAATGACAAATAAATGTGTAAAGACTGCATGAATGACCAAGAATGCTAAAATTCACAATAAGGGATAAATACAACAATTAACAACGAGAATATAATAAACTATGATGCAAAACGACGGCAGAATCGCAACCAGAATCCTAAGGTCACAACACAGCAAGGGGACAACCAAGTCGATAACTCGTATCCTACAATGATGTTCACAAAAGATCTTATTTAACTCTTTCCACAATTTCACCAAGTCTCGGGCATCAACAACTCGTGAATGACCCAGCATCTAAAATCTAAAAAATTGCATCCCGTGCACCATCAATCTCATGGTCATGCTGACAACTAACTGGCCAACTAGGGCCACTCTCACAATTATAATTGATAAACGAGGGCGTACCTCCATCCTTAACAAAAACAGGAGGAATTCACCTCTAATAGGAGTGTTCAGCTACGTGTAGGCATGTGCAAGTGTTTCTAACAAAATTCAACCAGCTAGCAAACATGAAAAAGGAGAACGGTCTGCACGTACGATGTTCCCTCACAACTCCCAAGCGGTAACGCTCATACAGGTAAACAACCCACAATCACAATACAAAACAAATAGGAATGCCTCAACAGGCCGTCACAATTCTATACAATAAATCCCTGACATAGCCCCCCTTATTTCGCCATGCGTGCAATAAATAATATAATAGGCACCGCCTTATTTCGCCACACATGCATAACAATATCCCACCTTATGCTGCCACATGCGCAACCCATATATAAGCATATAACATATCCCGCCTTATTACGCTGCATGTGCAAAACATCAATAACAATAATTGCATGGCAAAGACCTCATGCAACCCTTCAACAACAACTGCACGACAGAAACCTCGTGCATCATAGTAGCAATAACCGCACGGCAAAGACCTCGTGCCTCACAATATCAACAGTCGCACGGTAGAAACCTCGTGCATCACAATCTCAACAACCGTACGGCAGAAACCTCGTGCATCACGATCTCAAGTACAACACAACAATGACAATATATCCAAGACAAAGCAAGAGAATCAACTACAGAAATTCCATTCACTAAAAGACGGTACAACTAACTCACAAGGAATAACCGTAATAGGGAAATACTAAGCGCAATAAGAACAGATCAACAAGGGAGAAATAATACGAAACAATGATTTCATAATACTCAGTTTAACAATAAGTAAGTTAACATGAATCAAATAATTACAATTAAGGAAAATATCAACTAAACGTGGATATCTAACTTCTTTCCAATTAAGGCCAATTATTTACATGAGAGATAGAAATGATGCTTTCCAAATAAAGACAAGACGTTAAGAATGATAGTATGACTATAGAGGGGTAAATGTCCACAGTTTAACAAGTAAAATCAATTAGGCAACAACTATAACCAAAAGGGCAATAAATTCCAAGTAAATCATGTAGAGGTGAAACTAACAAAATGGAACTCAATCATATCAAAAACAACTTTATATTCGGTGATAATAACGATCTAAGAGCCTAAAAGGAGCAATTTTCAACAAATAAATCCGAGCATGCACTTGTCACCTCGCGTACAAGGAATACAATCAGCAAAGAAGACTCAAATCCTAAGGGGAAGTCCCCTACACAAGGTAAGGCAAGATACTTACCTCGAACTGGCTAAAATCAACTAGCAACCATGTTCTTGCCACGAGTACTCGACTACAAATGTCTCAAGTCTATTCAATTAAATCACACATTGTAAATACCATCTCAAGCAATGGATTCTACTATTTAATTCAAAGCTAAAGCGCGAATTTATGTAAAATGACCAAAACACCCCTCAGGCCTACATCTCGGAATCGGATGAATTTAACATTTTCAGAACCCTCGTACTCTCACGAGTCTAACCATATAAAAATCTCTCAAATCGGAGGTCAAACACCCCCTCAAAACTCAATAATTTGGTCTATGAAGTTCTACCCATTTTTCATTTAAAATCTGAAATTAAAGGATGAAATTAAGAGGAGATTCATGAAAATTGGTCTAAATCGAGTGAGAATTACTTACCCAAGTTGCCCAGGTGAAAATCCCTTCAAAAATCACCAAGGACCGAGCTCTAGAAGTCAAAATGTGATAAAAAGATGAAACCTCAAATTTGGGATTTAATTCTGCCTGCCCAGCGATTTGTTCATCGCGATCGCGGAATAAAGGACGCGATCACATAGAGGAATTCGAGAAGACCCAGAAAATGTACATCGCGAATGCGATGACAGGAACGTGAACACAGAGAAGAGGAAGCCAGTGTTTCGCGATCGCGTAACCATGAGTGCGAACGCGTTGAAGGAATACCAAAGTCCTGAGATTGCTCTATGCGAACGCGGGATCTGAGATGCGATCGCGAGGTAAGGAAAATTATACCTTCGCGATCGCGGGAGGCTTGATGCGAACGCGATGAAGGAATACCCAAAACTTTGCAAATGCGAGAGGACGGCTGCGAACGCGAAGAAGCATTTTGAGGTGGTCTTCAGCAAGGCAACGCGATCGCGTAGGAGGATACTAGAAGCAGCAGTTCAGCAGTTCAAAAATATAAGAAAAGGATCTGTAGCCCACCTGAAACACTCCCGAGGCCCCCGGGACCCCGTCTAATCACGCACAAAAGTCACATAACCTAACACAGACTCGCTCGGAGTTCCAAATCACATAACACAACATCGAAACGACGGATCAAACCAAAAATCAAGCTTATGAACTTCCAAATTTCTATCAAAAACCTAACCAAACCATGTTCGAATGACCTCAAATTTTGCACACACATCCAAAATAACATGATGGAGCTACTACAACTTCCGAATTCCATTCCGACCCTCGGATCAAAATCCCACTATCGGACCGGAACTTCAAAAATTCAAACTTCGACATTTCAAGCCCAAATTAGCTACGGACCTCCAAAATACATTACGAACACGCACCCAACCCCGAAATCACCTGACGGAGCTAATAGAACCATCGGAATTCCATTTTGAGGCCTTCTTCTAACTGTTTCATCTGCGGACCACTTTCCAACACTTAAGTTCTCATTTAGGGACTAAGTGTCCCAAAACTCTCCGAAACCCCACACCGAACGTCCCGGTAATCCAAAATAGCAGAAATAAACTTAGGGGAAGTAGTTAATAGGGGATCGGGGCGTGAATTCTAAAAACGACCAGTCGGGTCGTTACAATCTTATTATTTCATCCTTTGTTCATGGGTCTCAGAAAAATAAGTAGTTGATAAAGTTTATCCGAAAAGTATATTGATCTTATTAACATATTTTTATGCATTTCGTTCATTTATATATGCGCAATGACACATGACCAGATAGAGGTGTGTGTGTGTGTGTGTGTGTGTGTATATATACATATATGTATATGGGATATGAGAAAAGGTTACAGCGTTATATACACACCACCACCTGATCAGCTGGCAATGGCCGAAATGATATGATAGGATGCCCTCATAGGCTTGATGATGTTATGAACACATGTACCTATGCAAGACATGATATTCATACGCATATGCATGATACTATGGGTATTTCATGATTTACAGAGTTATTCAGACTTACATGTCGCGCCTTTTACTCTATGTTTCTCTCATGTTTATTATTTACTGATTTTCATTCCTTACGTACTCGGTATATTATTTGTACTGACATCCCTTTTGCCCGGGGATGCTGCGTTTCATGCCCGTAGGTCTCGATAGACAGACCGAGAGCCTTCCAAGTAGACTATCAGCTCAGCAGAAGATGTTGGTACGCTCCATTTGGTTCGGAGTTGCTTGTTTGGTATGGTGGGACTTTGTGCCGACCTTTATGAAAATTATGTATTCTTAGAGGCTTATAGACAGATGTCATGTACGTAAAAGATTGTGCGACCTTGTCGGCCTGTGTTTAGTGTACGAGCGGTTATTTTGGTCTTATAGGCATGTATGTCTTATGTATAAGTTGGTATCACATGTTGTATTCTACTTATCTCATGGCAACCTTCCGGCTCAGTTATTTATGATAGTATGACATGTAAAGATACATTATGTTGGTACTCGGTTGAGTAAGGTATCGGGTACCCGTCGCGGCCCATCGGTTTGGGTCGTAATAAAGTATTATCAGAGCAGTTCTGTCCTAGTGAGTCTACAATCTGTGTCTAGTAGAGTCTTGTTTATGGGTGTGTCGTGCACCACACTTACGAGCAGGAGACTATAGGGCATTTAGGACTGTCACTCTTTTTCCTACTCTAGATCGTATGGTAGAGCTCAATTGTAAGAACTCAATTTCCTAAACTCTATCTTACTTATAATACGACGATACTTACATCTAGTAATATAGTTGTGGAAGAGTTGAATCAGAGGGACTCAATTTTTGCATCATGCTTATGATGGATAAATAGGAGGTATTCAGCAAATCATGTGTATACTAAGATATGTAAGCTTCTTGATAAGGATCCCTAAGGCAAGAATGCCTATCCACTCTTACGATAAAAAGGAATAAGGAAGGAGACACAAGTTTCCGCAAGTAAAAAAAGCAAGGTGAAGAAGGGCATGAGGCACCCAATTAATGAAGATTATTAGTATTACAATTTCAGCAGAAAAATATAAGCATTGTGAGTTACCCTCAATAGTAACAGAGGTATATATAATTGGCCACACCCATCTCAGTTATAACCTATTGGGGGCTAACAGGAGTAGATTAAGAAAAGGACGGGATATCAGGATCCGACTGGGTTAGAGTGACCCAAAATGGTGAATTTATTGTTTGCGTTAGCTGACAGTTCCGAAGGATATTGCAAGTGTGTTAATAGATCTTCTTGTGAGACATTCAGATGGCATACTCTAAAATAGTACAACTAGATATGAGTAATATAAAGATGGACAGTGGAAGCCTTGATGGATAAATATTGCCTTAATGTGGCTCGCGTCCCTAGTAGAGCAAGAACGTTAAGCAACCCGAAGAGACACTGGATGGAGCAAAGGGGATTTAAAAGCAAAAGAATGTCTTGTTCGAGTTTTCAGAATAAAGTGATAGGCATAAATGTTAGAGAAAAATAAAAAAAGAGTTAATGAAGTATTATGAGTGAGATATGATATATGGATGAGAACGGAAGATCAAAAGATGACAGTATTACAGAATCTATAGTCAAGTGAAGGAAGAGCCGAGAGGTGACAGGCCTTAGGACAACAAAAGAGTATAGGCCGTACAGTCATGTCCTCGTTTTGAGAAATAAGTTCGCAACTCTAATGCGATTACCAAAAGGAGAAGTTAGACCCTAGAGTAATAGAACCAATATGGATTGGTGAACAAGATAAACTAAACATGAATTAGGGACTGCGTGATTGATAATAGTCGGCATCATGAGAATTTCGGATTTTGTTCCGGCAATAATAGAATGGAAAACAGAAGAAGATTCATGAGAAATTCAGAGAATGGTCGTTCAGGAAGATGCTTCCCTAAAGCAAGCAATGTGAGCAAAGTTCAGCTTAAGGGACTGTATGTGCCAGTTATACAAAGTGTCACCCTCGTGAGTAAGGAATTTTGTTATCCTTGGTACAGAAGGATTACCGCAAGGCGAGCAAGGGTCATCGATGATATGAAAGGATGCCAAAGATGAAGAGGTAAAACATTCGTAGGTAGTTCATCGCAGCTCCAACTCTTAGTACTCCCCTAAAGGGAGAAATATGGAGTGACGTGATATTAAGTCAGAATTATGTGGTTCTAGTAACTATGGAACGATAAAGAAAGAATGCGAGAAAAATAAGAAAGGAATGAAATTGCACTTATTCAATCCTATAGATATGCTATGATTCCAGAACATGACATCAAAGAAAGGATGTAAAGGTTCCTGCCTAGGAAGACAATTAAAATATCAGCTCAGAAGCAACCTTACGAGCACAAGGGCATGAAGGTAAGTAAGTACTAAGTAAGGATAATTATAAGTAAGAATGGACACAAAAATTCCGCCGGACAAACGATGTAATAAGCTCATAGCCCTGCAAGAATCAGAGGGTCCTACCTACGTACTACAATGAAAGACTTGCTCAGGAAATAAGGAAGAAGGCTTCAACCTAAGCACAGTGTCCTAAAGAGGAAATGGTCATGTAAACAGTCTCAAAACAACATTGTATGCACTCCATAAAAAGGTGGCACCAACCATGGTTAATGAACGGGGAGTAAAATAAGAAGTGATATTCAAGATCATATTAGTTGTATAGGATTCCAATATGTATAGGCACTAAGATAAGCTAAGTATGGACGCAACAAAGGGGAAGAAAGACTAGGAAAAGTAATAGCTTACATTAAAAGAAAGCTAAGATGAAAAGAAAGGAATTATTCGATCAGTGATCCAGAGTTCGTTACGTTATGAACACACGTAAGAGTTCATAGTATTATTCATACAGTATATATATTGACAAAAGTGGGAGAAAGCTTTAGCCTACATAAAGGTTGATTAGAGGAAAGAGGAAACTAAAGAGTTACAGCAACGAAATAAATTAGAAATTTGATTATTGGACCCAGAAAATTATAGAAACCGTGATTGATCACATTACAGAGTCACTCTTAATATCAGAGGTACAAGAGGGATAGTACATCAACCATATTCTATAAAGGTCCTACGATAAAACCGGTTAGAAAAGTACCGAGCAAAGAACTCCAAGTATACTTATAGATGCCTAAAGGGACATTTTATCAAACTCTGTATATGTTTACAGGAAAAAGGAGAGAAGAGTCGCATAGGCGCACTTACAAAGTCAGAGTTGTACAGGATGCATGATAAAATATAGCAACAGTTACAAGATTGGAAGGCTTCCGACCACGAGTCGTGGTGTGAAAAAAAGGCCTAAATTGGGGAATGTCATGGCCTTTGGATTTATTCAAAGAAAAGTTTCCTAGATGGCAAGGAGCGTAATAAAATATTAGGAAGACATAGGCTATGAAAATGATAAATGCACCAGTCAACGTTCGAGGACGAATGTCCCAAAGAGGGAAATGATGTTACACCCCATATTTTCATACGTGAAAGTACGTCACAAGTAAATTGATGAAAGCTCGGAAATGAGATATTATATCCCGCATTTTCCGTACGTTAAAGTTTCGTCGTAAGTTAATCGACGTAAGTTCGGGAATGAGATTATTTTAAGGTTATAAGCAATGTATGCTATTTCAAACAAGTAATGAGTAAATTCGTGAAGGTGAGAGGTAAGCAAATCGAAAAAAATAAATTTTATCGAAGTTTGACATTTCGGAATAAAATACAGCCCAAACTAAAATACCCGATATTTATGGACTAGCACCATACAAGGTACCATATGGCTATGATAGTAAGGTGTATAAAATATGTTAAAAGTAAGTAGTATTTTAAGTAATTTGAAATAATACTTAATTATGTGGGTAATTGTTTAATTATTAAATTAGTGGGGATTAATAAGTTGATTAAGGAAAAGAGGTGAAATTTTGGATAAGTCCAAATTCCTAACGTAGCAGCC
>MU667841.1:69189-81871 GCA_026770625.1 Nicotiana glauca
GGGGGGGGGGGGGGGGGGGGGAGCTTTGCATTTATGGCCCACCGAGTATTTTTCATCGCAATGATAGCGCAACCGTTTCTCACGACATTGTTGGATCTCCGTTGTCGCCAACGGTTTGAATGGAAGTCGAGTAGGAGTATGAGAAGCAGACGAGTTCAAATTGGGCGTGGGAAGCAACGGAGGGGATGTACCCAGGGCCGGTTTGGGTGGCCCGCCCCGCTCCAAGAGAATACGCATCTCATGGGTATGGGCCAACTCAAGGGCCTCCTCTATCGTTTTAGGCTTATGGGCCAAAATAGCAGTCTGGATATCCGCACGTAGGCAAGAAGTAAACACGGGAACCAACCACGAATCAGGAACATCAGTAGTCTTATTAGCAATAGCCTCAAAACGAGCTTGAAATTCTGCGACGGTGGTGGTTTGCCGAAGCTTTGATAGACGACCTTCCGGCGGAAGTAAGTTGTACACTCGAAAACGACTTGTCACTTTCAAGGCAAAACTAGGCCAATCACTCAACTATTTGTTTCGAAACAACCAGCGATACCACTCTCTAGCCTCACCATCTAAATAGAACGATGCGAGGGAGAGCTTATGATCTTCAGCAATATGATAGAAGTCAAAATACCTTTCCGCCGCAAATACCCAGCTCTCGGGGTTATCACCATGGAAACGAGGCATCTCAACGGACGCTGGCTTATGCCGCATCGGGGGAATGAGCAGGGCACCAGTCGGAGCTGCTGCAGTTGAATTTGCCACCTGAGCCATTAAATCCCCGAGCAATTTTTGCTGCCCTGCAAAGGCCGTCGTGAGATTCGCGACAGAGGCGGCGAGATCAGCAATTTCCTTAGACTGGACCATCGAGGACGAGAAGGTAGTATTAGTAGGACCCGAGAACCCAGTCATGGAGTTCGAATCAGTGAAAGCACTAATGCAACGTTCTTAATTAACAAAGGGAGAACATAAGAGTAATATTAATACCAACTGGGGATTGTAGTTACAAGGTATAAAACTAGACTAAGAAAATTGACACAAAGGAGGTGAGAAGCCAGAAAGAAGGGGGATGGGAAGAATCAGACTCTCAACATAATAGATGCCTACTACCATACTCATTCTACTCCTTGTTTATTGATATTGCTACTCCCCTTCCATTTTGCTCCATGCTTCAACCGTTTTCTCTCACCCGGGCTGCCAGATAAAATCTGTTAGCATTGTTGAAGGCCGTTTCACTCGATTGCTGCGCCACACGCTTTCTGTAACAACTTTTGCTGAGGTGGTCTCATTGTTGGCAGGATCAGCTGATTGTGCACTTTTATCTGACGTGACCATAACATGCACCTTTAACATAGTCAAATAATTGCAAAAATCATATGCATACTTAAATCTCTGTCTGCACTAATTTATACTGATATGTTAATCTCAAAACATTTATCTTGAAATATGTGAAGACTTAGATACATAAATTAACAACTCTGAGAGCAATTGACTTGTCGCATCAGAGTTCTATCGAGTGAAGTTTTCGATAATCATACAGCCTTCTCTAACACGTTCAACTCAATGGAAAATTCTTAGTCTTCAATTTGCCATGTGACCCAAAGATAGAGTCAGAAGTATCAACAACAGAGTGAACCAGTTTGCCAGATAAACTTAGCCTATATTCGGACCATCCTTGCTGTGGACAAAATTCATCATCCAAAGTCAGGCTTGTATTGAATGTTAGGTCAGCAATGCAACATACTTTCATAATATTCTTATCTGAGCAGCTAAGCATAGATAACTCAAGTAAACTATAAGTAATTTTTGTTTAAAGGAAGAAGAGATCACTAAGGTAGCTAGAATTTCCAAATAATATATAAAAGTTATAAACTACTAAATTCAAGGAATGTCTAAAATGTTAAAGTTAACAACAAATCAAATATTCAGAAAATTATTCAAGAAATTTTACAAAAGATCCATCGGGAATTCTAGGTTTGATATGACAGTCAAGATCTACTGCTAATTTCTATATAAACTTCGTTAGAGTATCAAAAATTAAGACATAAAGCTCCATCCAAGTTTTAACATACAAGGTAATGACCAAATTCTTAAGAAAAATATGTGTGACATCTTTATTCTTTAAGAATAAATCTAATTTGAAAGAAAAATAGCAAACAGACCCACAGTTTGCGGAAAAAGGCTAATAGCCCATTTGGCCAAGCTGCAAAAATCAGCTTATTTTGATAAAAGTATTTTTTTTCAAAAGTGTTTTTCTCAAAAGTACTTTTGGTGAGAAGCAGTTTGTGTTTGGCTAATTAGTTTGAAAAGCATTTCTGAGCAACAATTAGTGTTTGACCAAACTTTAAAAAACTGCTTCTAAGTGTATTTTTCTCAAAAGTACTTTTGGTGAGAAGCAGTTTGTGTTTGGCTAATTAGTTTGAAAAGCATTTCTGAGCAACAATTAGTGTTTGACCAAACTTTAAAAAACTGCTTCTAAGTGTATTTTTCTCAAAAGTACTTCTCAAAAAAGTGCTTTTGGAGAGAAACTAATTTTTCATGCTTCTCCAAAACTGTTTCTGCTTCTCTCAAAAGTTTTTTTTTTTTTTCCTTCTAAAAGTTTGGCCAAACACCTTAATTTTTGGCCAAAAGTGCTTTTGGCAACAAAAAAAAAATACTTTTGGCCAAATAGGCTATAAATCACCCATTTTTGTTTAGCTAATACTTCCAGAAAGTTACACGAAGCTTCCATCTTCTCTCTCATTGAACCAATTTCAATACCATCCTCCAGCACCATTTGAAGCAAAAATTATGATCAATAATAGATCTATCCACAAAATCGATGCAGAACTAATACCGGAATCATCACATCACATAACAGAATAGAATTTTTCAAAGAGTACCAATGATCAAACTTGGAAATATATGGTACAAAGAATGCAAAATAAACAACATATTGTAAAGCAACATATTCTAACAGAAGCGGCCATAGAGTAAATGAAAAGCACTGACCTTTGTGAAAACCAAAAGATCAATAATTGCACAGCAGAGTCTGTAAATATAGAGATAATTGTACTGTAAGGCGGAATCTCGCTGATGAAAAAAGATGTAAATCGCTATCACCCTATTCTTCTCCACTAACTTCCCAAAAATTGGTAAATGAAATACATTCCAACCTTTATGAGTTACACGCACGGCACTCCATACCAACGTTGGCGAGGAAGTGATTTTCTGCTAAAAGACGCTCCAAATTAAGAGGATTGAATAAATGTGACGTTTGGGGGTAAATACCGAAAGTGACGGTTGAATTGAATTTTCTCAAAAGAAGCAATTGTTTTATCATTTATAAATACAAGAAAAGGGAAAAATCTGGAAAAAAGATAAATGCAAATACTGGTTTTCGAGAATCGAAAGTGCCGCCTCATCGTCTCTTGGCCCTGCTTTACGTTATTATATAAAGGCGAAATGGTTTCCTAGCCACTTAAACTTGACGAGTTTTTTAAAGTCGATATATAAATTTTTTATTTTTTCATTTGAACACTCGAAATTATTTTTTTCGTAACTAATAAACACATTTGACCATTGACCATGCCTATGTGGCATTACTCGGTCCTAATCAGCAGCTCGCGTGAGGAATACGACGCACTGGAGCGTGAAAACCCCTTCCCAACATCCAACGGTACAAAAAATTATAAAAAAATATGACCTTTACAGCTCAACAAAAAAAGGCCCTTCATTCCATGCTAGAAAGTAAACTCACCCACCTCAAAATCCCAGATTCCTCTTCTACTGATCCAGAGCTCTGAAGTTTTTGGTCCTCATACTTCTTCATCCCCTTCATCATCTTCTAATTTTCTAACAGACCCGCAAATCATTCACAGCAAGGGAGCTACAAATCATTATCGTATTTTGGAATCGCGAGTTTCAAATTCTTCTTTGGCCTTAATCTCTTCATTCTTGATAAGAATTACAAAATCATTACTTCCAGCGTAAAAGGCCGCACGAGTAGAAATGTTAACATCTTTCCCAAGTTTTATCCTTTTTCTCAAACCATTCCTTCTGAAATATTTCTCCTTATACGAAAATTGCAGGCTTTCTGCACTTGGATAATTACCTCCTCCAATAACTAATTTGTAAATCTTAAAATGGTTATTTTTCAGGTCGAATGTTCCTAGCCCGTTCTCGTCATCCAAGATATGGAAACACCCATCAGCAAAAGTAGCACCCCTAACCATCCCAAAAATATTATCTCCAAGATCAAATTCATACTTCACCCACAAGCTAACTCCACATTCTAGCACATATACTTTCAAAATATGATAATGATTTGTCACAACTTTAAAGAAAACAAATTCTAGGACAGTGCTGATCGGAAAATTTCTCCGGCAATCTACTTAGCTAGAAAAAAATAGAGAGAGGAGAAGACAAAGAAGAACCTAGGAAGGGAGTGCTGATATGGAAGTAGAAGAAAGAGTTGTAGGTGTGTGGGGCGAGACGGGAAAGAACGGGGAAGGGGAAGAGGAAGCTGGAAGGGTTTACGTGTTTTCTTTTTTATTTTATTCATTTTTATTTTTAAAATATAAATATAGGTGACAAGTTTTATTTAAAAATTACACATGTCATTAATTGGTGGGGTCTTAGTTTTGGATTGGTCAATTGCTGACTGGATGGACATGTCTGTGTATGTGTAATACATGCGCATATGCTCAACGGTCATATGTGTTTATTAGTTATGGAAAAAACGAGTTCGAGTGTTCAAATGGAAAAACCCAAAGTTTGTGTATCAGCTTTCAAAAGCCCTACAAGTTTAAGTGGCCAGGAAGCCATTTCGCCTTATATAAATGGACCAAAAATATTAAAACCTGAAAATATGAGCTTATAGCCTGTTTGGCCAAGCTTCTTTTTGGCCAAAAGTGCTTCTTTTTTTTTGCCAAAAGTATTTTTGGCCAAAAATTGAGGTGTTTGGCCAAGCTTTTGGAATCGAAAAAAGTGTTTTTGAGGAGGAGCAGAAGCAGTTTTGGAAAACCAGAAAAAAGTAGCTTCTCTCCAAAAGTACTTTTTTGAGAAGCACTTTTGAGAAAAATACACTTAGAAGCAGTTTTTTAAAGCTTGGTCACACACTAATTGCTGCTCAGAAGTGTTTTTCAAACTAATTAGCCAAATACAAACTGCTTCTCACCAAAAGTACTTTTGAGAAAAACACTTTTTTTTAAAAAGAACTTCTCAAAATAAGCTGATTTTTACAGCTTGGCCAAACGGGCTATTATTTTGATTGTAAGCTTGGGTCAAATGATAAAGAAGGTAAAAAAATCTTTATCAAAAATTATTTTATTTTATTTGCGGTGTGTAGTTTCGCTGTAAAATGAATTTAATTAAACTCCCTAAGACCTAACTCTGTTATTCAAGCCCATGGTACAATGTTTTGAGCGAGTTTGCATTTGGTGGCACTTTATGGGGCATTTCTTCTTACTGTCTTGGTATACGCGCGCGCAAAATATATAATAATCGTTTTTTATAATAAAAAAACCATATAAATATTATATAATATATTTAAGTTATACAATTGAAAAATATTAAATCTTTTGAAATTATGAATATTGATTCTTTTTAGTTAACACAACAAAAGAAACTGCCCTACAAAAGAATTCAGATGATTTATTATAATTTTGATATGGGCATTTTTGCTTTTGTTATTTGTCTTCTTCAACTTTCATCTATTCTACCAAAAACACGCTCATATGTTTCTTCTCTTGTGGAAATTCTTATATTTATGTGATTTAATATTAATTTTAATATGTTAGTTATTTGTTATATATTTTTATTGTGATACTTCAAAGATTTATCAAATATCACAAATTGAAAATTGAATGTCTCTAGAGAATTAGAAATGAAGGGGTTGGTCGTCCAAAAGAGTTAAAAGTGTTGTACTGTTTAAATAAAATTTGATATTTGACCCAAAAAAAAAAGGGTTCGTCTTATAACTCTAAATAAAAAAGAAACAAATAAATAAAAATATCTAATGTTTGAGTCATTATGCTCCACCAAATAAATTTAGGTTGACTCAAATTCTTAATATTAGCTCTTTCTAAAATAGTTATTTATCCAATGAAATTTTATTTTCAAAAGGTAAAAGAACTAGCAACATTTCACCTTTGAATTTTAGTTGATGATTAATTTAAGAGTTTATTACCTTCTTTTTCAACTATAGTGAGATGTATATTTATTTTCATTACTTTTCCATCTTTTTCTCTCGCACTTTTTCAGAAAATATCTTTTAAAATTATTTACATCACGCATAATAATTAGAGGATCCAAATGGATTACACTAATAGGTAGTCAAAACATGGACTCTACTTTAGGAATGAACCATATTTTCCAGGAAAATAGTTATATATGTTTACGTGTATGCAATGATTTAAATAATTATTAATTAAGTTACGTAACGACAAAATAGAACTTTTCTAAACAGTGGGATAATATTAAACCAAACACCTAACAAAGAGCAAAGGTTCTTAATTTCCAATAGTAATCGGGCATATTTGACAATTTCCCCTAAAATTAGAATAGATAAATTGTAAAGCCCTAAACTATTAATAAACCCCTTCTCCAAGCTTTCCTTAAACCCCATTTCAGTTCCTTTTCTTCTAAAAAGAACTTTCTAGAAGATTCCTTCAGGTAAACAATATTCGTTTGAAAGTTCGGTTTTCTTAATCTACACATTCTTTATGTATTTTTATATGTAGTTTTTTTTGTTTTTTCCTAAAAGCCGATTGTGAAGAACCTTAAAGTTACAGGAGTTTGGTGTGTTCTTAGTTATTTTTTGATTTTCAAGTGAGTAAATTTGCGAAAAAATAACTTAAATAAGTTTCTTTTTGTCTTTTTTTTTTTTTTTTTTTATGATTCTGAGTTTTAAATAAATTTTTTGTTTGGTGTGATTCTGGGTTACAAATGAGTTTATGTTTTTTCTTAAGTAGCAATAATAACTGAGCATTTGTATTGACTCCTATTATGTGAATGATCTGTATCCATTCTGCTATATTCAGGCCCATTCTAATTTTATGTGTTAAATCGTAATTTGGCTCAAACCCTGTGCGTGTTTATGATGTCTGTTATCTGTTTGCTTTTTGTATTTGACTCTGTTATATATTCTCTAGACAATTCAGTACATTTATTTATGAGTCTGTGAGTAAGCATGCACAATTGTTAGATTCTTTTCGGAGCAAACGAATAGTCTCTCTGGATTTTGCTTACATTTAGTGTAAAATATGATTTCTGTTTGAGTTTGTTAATTGGATGATCATGTATTATCGTATTGTCCGTTGAGCTAAGGCTACAGATATACAAGTATCAATTCGTTTATCTTTTTTTTCTTGTTAAGATAAATGTATCAATTATTTCCACTAACCCCTTTAGAATCTTAGTGTGCATGATAAGTATTTGAGTGTTTCATATAAGTTTCAACGAAATAGTACTAACAAACAATTGAATGTGAAAATGAGATTAAGCCATTCACACATTTTCTCAATTCAATTGCTCGATCTTGTTTAAAAAGTAGTCAATGACTCATTGATACAATTTACTGTTGTATTGGTCTTGCTTGTTATTTGAATCAATTGGATTTGTTGAACTGCTTAAGCGTATTCCGTCAGAAGGTAGATAGATTAAGTGGCATACAAAGTGTTTTTATGGCCATATAATGAAACTAGAAGAGTATCCTTTCAAATTTAGATTTTCTGTAAGTAAAGATCTTACGGATAATTCACGGAGTAAAAACTGTAAATTTTGTCAAGTCCTTTGTGTTGGAGCTTTCTGTGACGAAATTACCTTTTGACTAATCAAAAGCTATGTTGCGCGGACTCTCTAAAATGATGTCGCACCCGTGTTGGATCCTCAAAAAATACACTATTTTTTGGAGGATCCGACACGCACCCAGCAACATGTTCGAAGAGTCTGAGCAACGTAGATCAAAAGAGATGTAGCCTTACTTGCAAATGCTCTTTAGGATACTCACGGATCACTCCTTTTCCATATGAGCAGGCTTTTGTTAAATGATTATAATGATGACTATTATTGGTTTTACTTTCAGGGATTAGCAAGATGGATCTCAAGAATGTTAAGGTTCCTAAGATGCCTGGTGGTGGTGCCGCTTCTGCTTTGATTAAGTTGGGAGTTGTTGCTGGTCTTGGTGTGTATGGAGTTGCTAACAGTCTCTACAATGTTGATGGCGGGAATCGTGCTATTGTTTTCCACCGTATTCTTGGTGTTAAAGATAAGGTATGTCTTGTCCTTTCCCTATTGGACTAAGATGGTTTTTTAACCCTTTTTCAGTACATATATTAGATTGACCTGAGGGCTAGCATCCACTGGACAGGTATCTCTGAAGCTCTATCTATATTTAAGAAATCTAGTTAGTTCAGAGCCGGATTTTACTGCCTTCTGCGGTTAAGTAAGTTCTTCTAGTATCGTGTTGCTTCTTTAATATTTCGTTTAGGATATGTTTGATGGATTCTTTCTTCTGGATTTTTTCAATTTTGTAAGATAGAGATCAATATGTGTTGTTCATATTTCTTTGATGCCGTGATGTCCAAGCACATTTAAGTAGTCAATCAATCAACCACCTACACCTCAATCTCAGATTAGTTGGGTCGACTATATGTATTCCTATATCTTTTTGCTCTATCTGGATGCTTCTCATCCCTGAATCCAATAATTTATCTTTCAATACGGCATATTAATTCTTAGAACTTGAGGTTTTCTAGATGTCATACATATTCTTCGTACCTATATCTATACTATATTAAAAACACGAAGGCTTTTAGCGAAATGTCGTTCGCCTTTTTTACCCTTTAAAAATCGATTTTATATCGGATAAAATAGTAATTTAATTTACTTTCCTAATAGTTAGGACTTTAAAATCTGTTAAAATTTTGCTTATGAAATTGTTCCATATTTGAACTAAATATTATTTAGGAGTTGAAATCAACTAAAATTTCTCGTACTAAATCTTTCCTTATTTAAGTTATTTAAGAACTAAAAAGATCCTAAAGTTATTTACTTTGATAGTCAACCTTGGAAAAATTTTCTCAAGATTAGCCGTAGTGTAGTATAGCAATAATCATTGGAGTACACAAATTTTGACTTTCCTTTTGTATAAGTGTTTCGTTTTAACAATTATAGTATTATGCCCAAGGATAAGTTAGTTTGTTCATAGATACAAAATGAATTTAGTTTTACAAATATTAAGTATGTTTTAACATTGAAATATATATCTATCTATACTATATAAAAAACACAAATGCCCTTAGCAAAACATCGAAGTTCAGAGGGTAGAAGGTATGGAGAAAGGAAAGCATTTGAACTCATTATAGTGCGCATCGGCTAGAGGCGGCGGACATTAGGCTGTTCACGGGGATTGAGTCCTTTTATTCAGACGCTCAGTTTGATGACCTTTCTTCTGGTAAATGAAAAAGTCAGTTTTTTTATAGTCGTCTCTTTTTTACCCTTTAAAATCTAATTTCACACTAGGGAAAATAGTCATTTAAATATTTCTCTAATATTAATGAATGGATATTGAATTACTTTTATAATATTTAGGACTTCAATATCAACAAAATTTTGTATATTAAACCCTCCTTATTTAAATTGTATACTAAAAATAATTTTTAAAAAGAAGAAAAAAACTTAAAAAATCACATTATTTTGGTAAAGTCTGTGTCGACTTTCAATTACTTTAGGTTTAGAAGTCCTTTTTTTTTTTTCCTATCTTATTATAGCATGCTTATATTTTGCACACTTTCCATTCCTTAAAAGTTATGTTAATTTTCTAGGTATACAATAGTATTTCCATTACCCTTTATTCAAATACTTCTTTCACAAAATTTATGTATCAAAATAAAAATACACATTCTAATAAATACTATAATTAATTAATTATAATTTATTTCAATATTCATAGTTATTATACTTTTAGGTCAACAAATTCTAGAAATACTTTTGAAATTACACTTAATAATTGCATGCTAGACATATATGATTTAATAATATTTATATAATTTTTAAAAATTAATATTTATTGAAATGAGTTACACGCACAAAATGCGTACCATGAGACTAGTAGATATAAAAGGAGGAGCTTGAAGTGTAAAAATAATCAAATTATGTTGTATCCTCAAGCACGTTCAAGCTATATATTTTAAAGTTATTCTCATCTCTTTATTATATCTTTTATCTCGAATGTGGTTATTTGATGTTGTACATCCTAGTTTATGACCTTTAGTCCTGTTTTTTCGTCTACTATCGACGTGCCTTATGCATTTTTTATACATGATGTTGGGTATTTTATTCATAGGTTTATCCAGAGGGGACACACTTCATGATTCCCTGGTTTGAAAGGCCTGTCATATATGACGTTCGTGCACGTCCACATCTAGTGGAAAGCACTTCTGGCAGTCGTGACCTTCAGATGGTAAATTCTTCTCTCAGCACTTGCTTGGTTCCCTACTACCACATATAAAAAGGAAAGAGAAACCAAAAGATTTGGGATTGGAAGGACAAAAGTAACATGTGGTAAAGACTGTACAAACATATGAGGGATAGAAGGTGTTCATCATATGTTTCCTTAATCCTAGGAGCAGAGCGTTTCTGTGTTATAAGAATGACAGGTTGTAAAATATATCTTTCAGGTTAAAATTGGACTTCGGGTTCTCACGCGTCCAGTACCAGACCAACTGCCCACTATTTACCGAACTCTTGGTGAAAATTATAATGAACGTGTCCTGCCATCAATTATTCATGAAACTTTGAAAGCTGTGGTTGCACAGTACAACGCTAGCCAGCTCATCACCCAGAGAGAGGTACATGCAAGAGGACATATACCTACTTAGTGTGTTGATGTTGCTATTGGTAGAAGTAATTATTGCGCTATAGGTCACAACTGGTAATATTGCATCTGTACTGTATGGTGTGGTTGGCGCCAAATGTAAGGAATGTTCTGATATTGGATATATTCTCCACTTCCTTCTCTGAAGTAGGGGACGGTGGATAGCTGCAAATTTTCTATTTGGCTGCCGTAGGAACTAATTGGAATTTTAAAGGTTCTTCACCATCTTTGCTTAAACTTGTGTACTTGTGCAGAATGTTAGTAGAGAAATACGGAAGATCTTAACTGAAAGGGCAGCCAACTTCAACATCGCTCTAGATGATGTGTCCATAACTAGCTTGACTTTTGGAAAAGAATTCACGACTGCAATTGAAGCAAAGCAAGTGGCTGCTCAAGAAGCTGAGAGAGCAAAGTATATTGTGGAAAAAGCAGAGCAGGATAAACAAAGTGCTATTATTAGAGCTCAGGTTATAATATTCTCCAAACCATATCCTTCTTTCTTTAATCTAATCTCCAGTTACTTCTTCAACTTGTCATTTTATATGGAATATTATGATTAATGGTGCTTGAATTCCTTCCTGCAGGGTGAGGCTAAGAGCGCGCAGCTGAGCGGTCAAGCTATTGCCAACAATCCAGCGTTTATCACGCTCAGGAAAATTGAAGCAGCAAGAGATAATGCACATACCATTTCAAATGCAGCCAACAAAGTATACTTGAGTTCTGATGATTTGTTGCTCAACCTTCAGGGCTTGAACTTGGAGACAACTGGAAGAATGTAACCAGGAAGCGACCATGGCAAAACGGTTTGCTATTTCACCATTCCTCTTTTCTTCCTCAGCTTGTTAATAGTTGGGAACTAATCTTGGATAGGGAACTGGAGATGGCCTCTTCCATGTTATTAACTTGGCGATTGAGATAGCAATTTTGTCTCGTGGTCTATTTTTCTTTAGAACTTCTAATTTTCCCTTTCAGGTCATATACTTCTTTTAAATGTTGCTCCTCGGAGAATAAATATGAAAATTGAAGGTATAAAGAGAAATCACATCTAGGCCTGCTTTTCCATCTCATCCTTTATCAGCTGTTTTTATTTCCTAAATTAAATGTGAAAGCCTTTTCTTTCATATCTCCAGTTCTAAATCTGTTTAGTCTGACTTTTCGATTATATGTTTCGTCCTTCCTAATTATTGTCTCGAGTAGAGCCTCCTGGCAGCTCAAACCATGCTTTTTTAGGTAAATTCAATGTTTTTATTTATTCGGGACGTTAAAAAGAAAAAGAAGGGAATTTTTTTACATTGTATAACCGTCCATCTGAAAAAATAATCGGCGTTATTTGGATGTTAAAAAGAAAAAGAACGGATTTTTCACAGTGTATAGCCGTCAACCTAAATAGATTATGGTAGATATATAATATATGCATAATTAATGTATAATTTAGGTATATTAGTTAGTGAATATAAATATTTTGCGGTTAAATGTGTTACTTCCCTGAAAGAAACAAGTTGGCCAACTCTTGTATTAGGTAACATCAAGACTCAATTAAAACAACTAGGTTATGTTATATCAACCATAACATACTCTAATTTAATAAACTCCTTATTTAAACCTTTGTGAGCCAAGTCGTTAAACATTCTAAATCAGGGAAGTGAACTTTTACGTCAAATAAAGGGGAGAAATTCAAAAATAGCCAGATTTATCACTGGTCGTTGAAAAATAACCAAGTTTCAAAAGTGATCGAAATTTAATCACTTTAAATCTGAGCGAAAACACTGTTCAAAATCCGAAAAAATACGCCCGCAAATTTTACGGGAGTTCCAGCATAAGTATGCTTGAACT
>MU667845.1:0-23895 GCA_026770625.1 Nicotiana glauca
TGGGGCAGAAAATTTTCTTCGTCTTGTATGTTTGTTGCAAGTAGGAGCCCACCTGGATAACAAGGGAATATCTTTCAAAATCAGCAAGCAGGATCCCACCTGGAGAACAAAGGAATCCATTTCAAAATCAGCAAGCAGGAGCCCACCTGGAGAACAAGGGAATCCATTTCAAAGTTCAGCAATCAGGAGCCCACCTGGAGAACAAGGGAATAAATTTCAAGCACAGCANCGTCTTGTATGTTTGTTGCAAGCAGGAGAACACCTGGATAGCAAGGGATTATCTTTTCCAAAAATCGGCAAGCAGGAGCCCACCTGGATAACAAGGTATTATCTTTTCAAAATCAGCAAGCAGGAGCCCACCTGGAGAACAAGGGAATCCATTTCAAAGTTCAGCAATCAGGAGCCCACCTGGAGAACAAGAGAATCCATTTCAAATTTCAGTAGTCAGGCACCTACCTGGAAAACAAGGAAAGTACAATCCAAATTTTAGCCTTTAATTTTAATATCTAATAGCATGATATGCCCAATCACCAAACTAGGGCAGAAAAATTTTCTTTATTTGTCTATTTTGTTGCAAGCAGGAGCCCCACCTGGAGAACAAGGGAATACTTTTGAAGCATCATAAGCAGAAGCCCACCTGAAAAATGGACACATATTTCAAATTGTAGTAGTCAAGCATCAACAAGAGGAATGGCAAAACATCGTTAAGACAACAAAAGAATTCCATTGGAAGAACACAAGATACAAGTTCAAGGCGACACAAGAGCAAGTTTGAAGACATAGATAGGATCTTTTGTAACTCATAGAGCATAGCTTAGGCTAGCTTCTATTGTTTTACCACGGTGTAATAAGGAGATCAGCGAGCAGTAGCAGCAACAATAGCAGTGAAATCACAGCTCCTATTAGTCCCAGCTACCAGACATTCCTGAACTACAGTGATCTAATTTCTGTTTAACCCGGGATATGTAGGCAGCCTCTGAAGTAGGGTGCGGTCAACTCTTTCAAAATGCTTCACACGGAATATGCGAACATGCAAAAATCGCTCGTTTCCGCTCACTTGTCTTTGCACGAAAACTCTTCGTGTTTCCGGACAAAGAGGTGCAACTGCGAGCACGTGATTTTTGCCCTAAGCAAATTATTCCAAAAGTTTCAAATAAAATGGTTCTACAAATTTTTGTGAATTTTGTTGAACTTTGTGTTAATTGGTTGCATTTTATTCATATGAAAATACAAAAATATGCACTTGCATTTAGGGATTTAAGTTTAGTATTAATTAGATATTAATTTACTTTAGAACAAAATTTAAAGAAAATCACAAAAATAGTTTCTTTAATTGCTAATTATTGCATTTATCTTTAAATAGAATTTTAAATAATTTTAGGAGTTAAATAGTTTAATTAGGTCTTTGTTTTGTTTTAGCATTTTATAAAATTAGAAAAAAAACTAAACACAAAAATACAAAAAAAAAATAATAAAACACAAAAAAGAAAAATAAATAAAATACAAGAAACAATTAAAGGGAAAAAGGGGGCGGGGCCATATAATTTCAAGCCCAAAACAAATAAGCCAAAACCTATGGCAGACTAGCCCAAATGGTCACTGACCTAGTCCAATAGTAACCAGACCCGGTCTGCCCCTCTACTAATTAAAACGACGTCGTTTGAGCGCCGATCAATCATGACCGTTCATTTCCTTAATCTAACGGCCTGAATCCTTTATTTGGTTATTAATAAAATTGTCTGAAAACATTAAAACAAACCCTAGACATTCTTTACCTTCATCGTACCTATGTTCAATCGCCGCCCTCCCGCCGCTCGCCGCCGGCCGGAAATCGTCTCCGCCGGCGGCGCAACTCCAAATAATGCCAAAATACCATCACAGCTTCGTCTCTTTATCCTCACCCAGAATCCACCATTGGTTTTCTCGGAATCCCAACCAAACACCCCAAATAAGCCAAACCCTAGCGCCGCCTCCGCCGCCCACAGCGGCGCCGCCTCCAAACCACCTCAAAACGATACCCCATAACCCCCACCTTTCCCTCAGTCCAAAACGCTAACTATTTTCCTTCGAATCATGCCCCACTTTCTCGAATTTTAAATCTAAAAATAGGCAGAACCCTAGAAGTTGATTTGGCTCAATTTCTTCCCAAATTTCTTGGCCCAAGGATTAATTTGAGGTACGAGATAATGTGTTCGTTTGTTCTTAGTGAAGAACAAACGTTCACATCATGCCGGACCTCGAATCAGAGTCTTATTTTTGTTCAAACTCTCCGTCAGTAAGTTTCCTTTTTTCGTTTCTCCTTTGATTAATTACCTCCATGACTAATTGATTTAGGATTTAATTCTGTCCTGTGTTGATTTTTGTTATTGCAATTAATTCTGTCTCATTTTTGATTTCTTAGTTAATTTCTGCTCTGATTTCTTTTTCTATTTTTGTGTTTGGTTTCAATTAAGCAATTCATGATTGGTACTGTTAGCTTGATTTTAATTTTTCAATGTTTTTTTGCTTGGTTGTTCACTGATTTTCAGAATTTGATATTTCAATTTTTTAGGGATTTGTTTGATTTCAGCTCCTAATTAGTTAACTGGGGATAGTAAATAAGATAAAATAGGGCTGAGGTAATACAGTAATTCCTGGGCGGTTTCAGGGGTAGTATAGGTATGAAAAAGGGTAGTTTTATTAGAATTAGTAATTCCAGAACCAATGCAAGGGTAGTTTAGGGATTTTAAGGGTAGAAAGTCAGTATTATAATCCTCTAAGACCTTCTAGATGGGGTTCTAAATTGAAATTAAAAGAAATAAAGTAGTAACTTCAGAAACAAGTTAAGTAAATGAAGGACTAGTTGTGTAAAATCTAAAAAATAGAAGAGGAAAAATTGTGTGAAGGCCTTCTAAAAGCTTCCTCCCCTATTTTTGCATATAAAAAGGCATTAACTTGCCTTGTAGTCTAAGTTTTGAGCCTCTAAAAAATTCCCCTAAAAGCCCTAAAAGGGTATTCTTCAACTTTCAGATCTAGTTTTTGAAATTCAAACATCCAAAAATCCAAAAATAATAGAAAACCTTCAGAAAATCCAAAAATATTGTTTCATTAGATTAATTTCAAGTCGTAGCTATTGAGTTGTGGTTTTTGGATCAACGATATCTGTTGAAGCTCAAAAGAATCACTGGTTTTGGTTTTGCACAAATTTGGTTGAAGATCAGTGTGGTTCTAGTTGGGTTTATTGCCGCTATTATTTTGTTATCACTTCGTGGGTATTCTGGTTGATTTTGGCTGAAAACGGGATGTGTATGAGCTGTGTTCTCGTTGACCTAGTGGCTGTGACTTGCTGGCTATTTTGCTGATCTTATTTTCCTTTTTGCTTTGCCCAATTCCAAGTACATTTGTTGTCCCTAATGCTTTGAAGCTTCACTCATTGTACTTGAACAACTATGAAATCAAATGACGAAGCATTGTTATCACATGAATCTGCCTCTGAATTTCCATTAGCTTAGTATGTAGTTGTAAATTTCAGCACGCTTTAGCATCAATCAGAACTTTTGAAACATGTTTTGTCATTAAACTAGAGAGACTCTGGACTATTTATTATATGATCATGAGTTTGTGCTAGACCATACGAGTTACCCAGATTTGCTTAGTTAACTGTATCATTAATGTGAAGATGAGTTTGTGCATACTCACCTAGATTGTAATAGTTAATTGATTTAGCTTCAGATCCAGAATGCTAGGGTCGTAAGCAGGCATAAAATCAGATTTGACTAATTGCACGAATGACGTGGTATAACAGCTGATCACTTTAGTTAGTTGAGTTTTTTTCCTATGACTGTCTGAGTTAATTCATAGCTTAAACAACTCCATTTGATTATTCGTTCTAGATCTAACCATTGTATGAACTTGAAGCAGGCACTTTGAGTCATTGTTTGAGATAGCAAATGTTTTATCTTGATCCATGCATCTGGATGATATAGCCATACTTTTAATTGTGTAAGCTTAGATGGAAACTATAATTAAGTCGTTCACTGTCGCTTTGCGTAGCATAATTGGAAATAACTTCAGGAGGCCTCTATTTTAAGTGAATTGGTACTTTGTTGGGGCTTGACAGTCCATTTGCCAATGGTATAGGATTCAGTGCTTAAATGAATGGCCCAGAATTCACATCTATAACCACTTCTCCAGGCTGGTTGGCCCTATTCTGTTCCCGGGCACTTCCTGAAGCCCCAAATCCTCTAGAGGCCTGAACTAATTGAAATTCATAGGTTTAAAATAATAGTTCCAAAACAATGCTCATTAATTAGGACATTTCTTGATTACTAGATACAAATTAATAAGTAGAAAATCATAGTCACTTTAGGATCGGCCTTTAAATAAAAATGATGAGACGAGTCTCGCCAAACGAAGCATATAAATCGTTATATAAAAATACTTAGAATTCAGGAGGACCGTTTAGCGAATTTCACGGTCTTTCCCAAAGATAATAAACGCGTAGTTGCTTTAGGAGTGTATTTTAATAATATTACCTTCCTCAGTACGGGTGCACATTTATGTGACCCAAATCTAAATCTCAACGGAGTCGAAATGTGTTGACAACCATGGGTGTACTGGTGCGACGTGGTTCGAGATGCATTTTCACGACGTTGCAATTCTTAATAATAAAAGCGGTTTACTAATAAAAGGCACATAGGTTAGAACATGTTTTTAAAATCAGATTGTAGCCAAATATAGCAGTTGAGCGACCGTGCTAGAACCACGGAACTCAGGAGTGCCTAACCCCTTATCCCGGGTTAACAGAATTCCTTACCTAGATTTCTGGTTTGTGACTGTAATACAGAGTCAAACCCTTTCCTCGGGATTCAAACTGGTGACTTGGGACACCATTAATCTCCCAAGTGAAAACTCTGAATCTTAATAACAAATCTCGTTTTGATTGTCCTTTAATTGGAAAAACTCCTTTTATTATACCCTTCACGGGGTGTAGTAGCGAAAAAGGAGGTATGACAAAGGGCACGCTCAGAATTTGTTCTTGCGCAATGCTAATAGAAATCCTAGCAGTAGGAATAGAAGCGGGGATGATGCCACGAATAGCAAACCATAGAAACAACAAAAAAATGTTAGAGTAAAATAAGAAACAATAAGGCAAAATCATGGTAATGAAGAATGTCGTGGGTTTTCACTTTCCACCCAAACTTTCGGCGAAAAATTTCCATGCTCTTTGTTCTATAGGGGCGGCAATCAATAGTATTTCTACCCAATCATGAAAGTTAGGAAGTTTCACCAACAACTTCCGGATTGCTGAAGATTTGAAAAAACGTATGAGAAAATTGAATTCCTAAGGGATGTAGAAAAAAATGAAGAAGAGTACTCACGTGCAAGGTTCTATTTCTCAAGGAAAGGCATGTTTTCATCTTCCATTAAGTCACGAGTGGGAACAACCATGAACCTGGCATACCAGTGTAACGATCCAAAATCTATGAGTCGTAATGGCACCTAACCCAACCCACTAGGTAAGCCAACTAACAACGTCTAATTCAAATAAGATTTACTAAGAAAATAAATGATGAAATAATTGAACTTTTATACAACTTTCCAAGGACTGGTAGCACAAATCATGAGCTGCTAAAATTTAGAGTTTACAAAGCAGATATGAAATAAATATATCATCTGTTTGAAATATATATAAACAGATTAATAATTCTTAAGCTACTAAAAAAAACCAGCTATGATCGGAATGCAGGTACATCTTCAATGCCATCTCCCGCCATACACAACAACATCATCTCCAAAATTTGCACGCAAGGTGAAGAAGTGTAGTATGAGTATAACCGACTCCCACGTACTCAATAAGTAACAAAACTAACCTTAGGTTGAAAATAATGACGAGCTTGGACAACAGTTAGAATCCAACACCAACAGCCAAGAGCAACGTGTAACAATATAATGAAAATAGTACAAGTAATACTCAAAGATATGATGCTCTGATCGTTCATAGTTATGGAAAATAGGCATGCTTCTAAGATTTAACAATAAAATCCAATCCTTTCACCGAAATCACCAAAATATGAGTAAATCAGAAAAACTGTGATCTTTCCCAAAATATTCAACAACAGATAAGATATTTCATTCTCAGATAGCATGAGGAACATACATCTCTATACCTATATGTCAATGCGCATGTGAAGTCATGAATATCACAAAACCGTATAGCATGAGGAAATACATCTCTATGCATGTATGTCAAGTATGCATGTCAAATTCAATGCATCACAATGATTAACTCATGTACTCACAACCTCAGAGTACTCAAACTCACTGTCTCACACGCCCACTCATCACGCTTGTCACACCTCCTTTTTTACCGCTATTACTACATCCCGGGAAGGGATATAATAAAGGAAGGAGTTTTTTCCAATTTAAGGACAGTCGAAACGGGATTTATTTATTTATTTATTCTGAGTCGCCACTTGGGAGATTAATGGTGTCCCAAGTCACCTGTTGAATCCCGAACCGAGAAAAGTTTGACTCTGTTAACAGTCTGCGAACTAGAAATCCGGATAAGGAATTCTGTTAATCCGGGAGAAGGTGTTAGGCACTCCCGAATTTCGTGGTTCTAGCACGGTCGCCCAACTGTTGTATTTGTTTTTATCTGATTTCTATATATATTCCATTTTATGTGCATTTATTAATATTCTGCTTTATTATTGAATTTTACAAGAATTGCAACGTTGTAAAAATATATTTCGGACCACACCGTACCAGTACGCCTGTGGCTTTTAACACATTTTGATTTCGTTGAGATTTAGATTTGGGTCACATAAATGTACACCCGTAATTAAGAAGGTATATTATTATAAATCGCGCCTAAAGCATCTACGTCTATGTTAACTTTGGGAAAGACCGCAAAATTCGCTAAACGGTCCATCCCGATTCTAAGTATTTTGTAAATAATTATTGAGGGCCCCGCAATTGTATTTATTTGGTGAGCTCGCCTCATTATTTTAATAAAGGTCAACCTAAAGTACTACAATTCGGTTTCAATAGAAGAAAACTTAAACTGCCCTTTCGCGAACATGCCGTTTAACCTTGGTTCTCGTTGCAAGCCCAATATGCAAACATGTAAAAATAATCGGGCTAGGCCTTTTTATACGTTTAACATCATCCTCAGATTCGTTCAATTTGTCAACTTCAATTTAATTTGATACTCTATAAGGTGATCAGATCTTAAACTAATGAATTCTTACCAATAATTATGAAACTACAATGGTTAAAGAGCATAGTCAAGGCTTACTGAGAGTAAGAAACTTACTATACTATCAGACTATTTGAGTTCAAAAAAAACAAAAAAAATGATAGAATTAAAATTGCCTTAGAGAATCATTTACATGTTTGGATTAAACCTAAGGTTCATGCTCATTTACAGTCTATTTCAACCACTGTTCACTTTAACACATTAACTAAAATTGAAATCTGAATATAAAATGCAATTTACACAGTTCGTGTAATACAAGTTTAAATTGTCCAAATTATCCAAATCTCAACTATGGCAAATATGTATTTAATACTCAAACTATCGTGTTTACAAGGGAACTAACATCAAATCAACACATGCCCTATATCATTTCTGTAATATTCTAAATACTGCTATTAAACTAACATATGAAAACCTATTTAACTACTAATACGACATAACACAAACAAGTAAAACTCCAGAAGCAGTTTGAACCAATATTTCACTTCATTTCCATTTTCAAAAGAGATACATTGACTAGATTTGAATTGTGTACCTGTGATGAAGAACAAATGGAGATCAACTGTTAGTTGTCAATAGCACAGCAGCGAGAATACAGCAACAGGAATTTTAAAACTTCAAATTTTCTTCAACTATCAATCAAAAGTACAGCAATAGGAACCACAGTATTCATATGATCAGAAATTGTTGAATTTGAGTTCAGATTTATTCAACATTGAAGCCAGTAAACGTATGACTTCCAATGACTCAAACTGAATCAAAATTGGGGAGATCAATAGCTGAAAAACTGCAATTTGATTGAGAATTCTCAATAGCACTGTGATTTTTAATTTTTTACTGATTTTTGTAATGTTTTTTTTTTTATTTTTCTGGAATGATTTTGGATCTAAATGAAGAAATTGAGATCTAGAAGTAGGGTTTGAGATTCTGAAATCTTAATTTCAGATCTGGAAGTATGAAGATATTTTTTTTTGGGAAATTTTTCCAAGGTTCCAAAACTTATGAATTATGCAGAAACTGCCTTATTTATAGATTTTGAAATTGGAAGAAAATTTAAAATCAGAATTTATCTAATAATCCTTTATTTTTTAACTTGATTAACAGATTACTACATTTACTTTATTAAAACTTGCACTAGAACCCATTCTAGAAGGTTCTAGTTGCATGTACCATGTTCTTACCCCTTGAAATATCTATTCTACCCTCACTTGCATTTACTATTCACTAATCCTATCCTTTTTTAATACCTAAAGTACCCCTGAGATTAAGCTGAAATTACCAATAACCTGTTCTAAAGTGCCCTCACTCCCTTAGGTTTATTACTATTGCCCCCTTTTTTATACCCAAGACAACCCTGAAATTGAATCAGATTTACCCATTGCCATTTTAACCCCTTTTACCCACCCTGATTTAACCATAGTTATAGAGTTTAACAAACTAATTAACAAATCTAAACAGAATCAGCCAATTACTTATGAGAGAATCAAACAGCTATAACCAATTCCCTAGGGCTAATTATTAAACTAATTAAACTAAAAAAATATTAAAACCAGAATTAACACTAATTAATACTAACTAGTCATAACAAACGAAAGTTAATCAGAAAACCCAAAACAAAAATATGAATGAACTGTCGGCCAAATATTGTTACGAGTTAATCTAAATCTAGTATAACTAAGTCTATTCCAGCCAATTGAACAATTTATTCATCCTAAGAAATACTGCTATCACAAACTAACAGAAGAAAGAAAAAGAAGAGGGAGGAAAAAAAAATTAACTAAGCAAATAGAAAGAGAAATACCTAATTTGGACAAAATCCTTTGAAAAATATCATCTACTCGACCTTCAAACTTATGCAATCTTGAAAAAAAAATCAGGGGACTTGGACCTCTAGGGTTCTGCCTCTTTGACTTGAGATTTGACCCGCTTGGGATTTTGTGGGGGAATTATTTTGGTATTTTTGAGAGTGGAAGGGTGTAAAGGATCCAGGGTGTGTGTTTTGGGAGGTTTGGGGTGGCGGCGCCGCCGTAGGTGGTGGTGGCGGCGCTAGGGTTTTGACGTTTTAGGGCACTTGGGATGATCTTTGAGGGAAACTGGTAGTGGGTCTGCAACGAGGAGATGATGAAGAAGGGATGGCGTGATTTTGGTGGGGATTAGGGTTACGCCGCCGCCGCAAGCGGCGACGAGGTAGGTAGCGGTGATGGTGGCTGAGACATATGTATCGTTTACAGGGGTTTTAAGATTTGAATAACAAAATCAATAAAAGGCTGATGGGATTGAAATTTTCCATCCGTTGGATCTAATATCAAAGGCTGAGATTAAACCTCATCCATACGACGTCGTTTTGACATCCACCCTGCTGGACCGGATCAGGAGAATAAGCTTGGGCCTGGATCGTTTGGGCTGGAACAATTTCCTATTTGGGCTATTAATTGGGGTATATTTTTGGCCCAAATCTTATTGTAGTGTATTATGCTTTGTATTTCCTTTTCCTTTGTATTTTTTGTATTTTCTTTTTCTTTTGTATTTTATATTTTTCTTTTTCTTTTGTATTTTTATATTTTGTATTTTTGGTATTTTTGTATTGGTATTTTCTGATTTTTTTTGTAAAACTAAAATAAAACCTAATTAAACTATTTAAATTCTAAAAATTAATTATCAACTAAAAATGCCTAAGAACTATATATATTTTTTTTTAATTTTTTTTTAAATTGTTCTAAAACGAATTAATACCTACTTAATACTAAAATGTAGAATTAAATTCCTAAAAATACAAAGGAAAAAGAAATACAAAGCATAATACTAAAATGTAGAATTAAATTCCTAAAAATACAAAGGAAAAAGAAATACAAAGCATAATACTAAAATGTAGAATTAAATTCCTAAAAATACAAAGGAAAAAGAAATACAAAGCATAATACTAAAATGTAGAATTAAATTCCTAAAAATACAAAGGAAAAAGAAATACAAAGCATAATACTAAAATGTAGAATTAAATTCCTAAAAATACAAAGGAAAAAGAAATACAAAGCATAATACTAAAATGTAGAATTAAATTCCTAAAAATACAAAGGAAAAAGAAATACAAAGCATAATACTAAAATGTAGAATTAAATTCCTAAAAATACAAAGGAAAAAGAAATACAAAGCATAATACTAAAATGTAGAATTAAATTCCTAAAAATACAAAGGAAAAAGAAATACAAAGCATAATACTAAAATGTAGAATTAAATTCCTAAAAATACAAAGGAAAAAGAAATACAAAGCATAATACTAAAATGTAGAATTAAATTCCTAAAAATACAAAGGAAAAAGAAATACAAAGCATAATACTAAAATGTAGAATTAAATTCCTAAAAATACAAAGGAAAAAGAAATACAAAGCATAATACTAAAATGTAGAATTAAATTCCTAAAAATACAAAGGAAAAAGAAATACAAAGCATAATACTAAAATGTAGAATTAAATTCCTAAAAATACAAAGGAAAAAGAAATACAAAGCATAATACTAAAATGTAGAATTAAATTCCTAAATGCATATTATTATTTTTGTATTTTCATATGCACAAATAACATGCAGACAATTAACACAAAATCCACAAAAATTATAAAAATAAGAGAAAAATTGTTTCGCTTGAATTTTATGGGAATAAACTCATATATAGGGTAAAAATCACGTGCTCACAACGCTCAATCACTTATCAAACTTAGTCACTCAGTACTATACAATATCTGATGTGGCGCGCAGCCCGATACCATCATGAATCAATAAAACCTGCATTCACTGCTGGTATGCCAGACTATAGAGGTACAGATCCTTCCCAAGCGCTAATATAAGCCATCATGGCCTGCTGCGGCATGCAGCACAATCCTATCAATAATATATATAAACCCCATAGGGCCTACTATAGTATGCATCCCAATCTAAATAATAATAATATATATAAAGCCAATATATCCTAGTGCGGCATGCAGGCCGATTTAGACATGAATCAAATAAGCATATAGCCTAAACATGGTTTCTAACTTCGAGCCAAGCGTCCGATTGAAACCTAACCAATCTGAAATAAATTCAAATTTTGCATACAAGTTACAAATGACATAACGAACCTATTCCAACTCCTGGAATAACAATTCAAACTCGATAATATCAAAGTCAACTCTTAGTCAAACTTATGAACAATCCAAATCTTCAAATTTTCATCTTTTGCCAAATAGTGCTGAAACCTTCTACAAACACCCAAATGCAAATCCGAGAATATGCCCAAGTCTAAAATCACCATTCCTACCTAACGGAACCATCAAAACTCTGTTCTAGGGTCAAATACACAAAAGTCAAACTTGGTTAAACTCTTCCAACTTAAAGCTTCAACAATAAAAATCATTCTTCAAAACTAATTCTGAATCACCCAAAAACCGAAATCGACGATACACACAATTTGTAATACATCATACGGAGCTACGTATGCCCTCAAACCACCAAGCAAAGTGCAAATGCTTTAAAATGATTGGTCGCGTCATTACAACCAACCGTTATCATGATCATCTTCGGCGCTAACTAAAACTCTTTTGCTCATCGCCACATGCAAAAAAACACCTTGACGAAAGATTTTTGTGGAATACAAATGGTGTAAATGTTGAAAAGTAAAATAGGCTCAAACTAAGCTTGACAGATAACAAAAGCAAGCTGCTGCCCTCTATATCAGTGGACCTATTTGACCAAGACACACATTGAAGTAACGACAAAACTCAATGATTACTGGGTCGATAGGTGGTTTGAATCCTAAGGTAAAAAGGTAGGTGTAAATAAAGGAATAATCTTCACAATAAGAGGTTATTCGATTATCAGCACTAGAATACCACAGGAAATTAGGTTTGCATTAGCGTTCAAAACAAACTAGGGGAAGAAGACCAAGAGTGATCAAAGTAGGGTAACGATCGGCAGGGTCAAGTGATGCTATGGAAGAAACATGTTTTCTCATAGCTTCACAGTCCGATATATAAGAAAACTCTTAAGGAACAATTTCACACACAGCAGGCTCCTGCGAGGGTTCATTATGGTCTCTACCTCTAGAGGAAGATCTAAGAGTTGTTGAAGTTCTTGCTCTGAAAGAATAAGGTTTTGCCGTATTTTTTTGAGAAGGGGTAGACCTACGGCTTGTTAAAGAACCTAAGCTACAAAGTCTACCGCTTCTTCTACTCCTAGTTGGGGCATAAGAGGGAGGAAGTTCATCAACGATTACTACTTTACGAGGGTTTGATGATGAAGAAGTATTTAAAGAATAGGAAGTCATCTTTTAATAAAGAAAGTACAAAGAGAGAGAGAAATTACAGAAGAAGTTGTAATACAAATGCAAGAAAGAAGAAGAAAATTTTGAGTAATATGTGATACGTTATCTATAAAGAAGGACCATCATTATGAACCATCATCATGGAACCGTCAGTTCGAACTGATGCGGCCACAAAAAATCCAAAAAAAATGTTGTAAATTGTAGTGCAAATTATAACGGGACACGTTTCCCGGGCACTAAATAAAAAGGACGTACCTCTCATCGCTTCTGGAAAAAAAATATAATGATAGTTGGGAAGAGGCGAAAAGGCATTCCTGCCATAAATGAATTTACCACTTGTGGAATATTCAAAAAGTGGGGGGACTATCTTGTATTGGTTGAAAAATAAGCATGACACATGGATCAATAATATGATGACGGGTGACATCTATATTGGGTCATTAAAGAAAGATGATGAGGCACGGATGAAATACCAACGGTATTTTACGAAAGAATGTATCGAACTTGATAGTTGGGAAAGAAGAATAGGCACGAGATGCATGAAGACCATAAAAGAGGAAGATTCATAAATATGGGAGTCAGCATTATCCCTGGGATAATGCGAGATCACGTATTATTACAATAATTGTTACAAGTAGATTCAGTAACGAGCAATTAATGCAGTTAATGTTAGTAAAAGGTAAGAATTAAGTAAGAAAACCGTTACAGCTGTGTATCCTTATATAAGGGTCATTACCTTATTTTGTACGATCATCTGGATATTCTTAAATATATGCAATCAGCCTTTTACTTTTAATTCTACTTGATTGAAGATTCTGATCCATAATTCTGGGGAGAAAACAACGATCATCAATAAGATTTCTTTCCGTCATTTACCATTTCAATTGCTTGTTTTATTCTCGCTTTTTTGAAAAAGTGAAGTAAAATTGGTTATTAAAAATCCGATTTTCTTTAATATTGACTTTAACAATCACAAAAACTATTTTTTTGGTTAAAAATGACGGGAGTAAATCTCGTCTCAAAGTTTTATGCATTGGACCTTCCACGATTTATAATGTGTTTAATATCTCGTAAGTTGAGCGTATATATAATTATCAATGCTAGATAAAAGACTGAATTCTTGAAAAGCACTTTTGTATGTTAAAAAGTAGCTATCTTGAAGTGGGGGCAATAAGGAATTACAATATACCTTTCAGACCAATCTTATGTTGTGCCTCTTATGTTGTTAAATCCAATAGATCTCATGAAAGTTAATTTGGTATTGATCACTTGACGCTTGTTTTTATACACATCCAATGTTGAAAAAGAATACAATGACACAATGCCTATTTATGGCATAAATCCAGTCATGGCTCACATAATCACCGACTTAAATCTCTATTCCTCATTAAATTAATTTTCAACGATCTTGATGTTTAGGAAACATATATATCACTCTAAACTTTGAGAAAGTGATTGGTTACCTGTCGCCTCCAGTTCTAGATAAATTATCAATTTTTCTTACTTTCAGCACTTTAATTAATAGGAGTGTATCAATTTTTATTTTCAATATGCTTTAGACAAGAAAGTGGTAAGAGGACATTGAAATAATGATTCGGTAAAAGTTACCAGCAACCACAAAGCTTCTTCACACACACATTTAATTAGGTAGCATATAATAAATTTTTGTGATCCAGTCTATTGTTTTTTGGCTACCAAAAAATTAGTTTGTAAGTAACGATAAAACCATTTGAACGGCATGTGATGTTAGGACCGAAAAGAGTAATGTGTCATGCGGAAGCTAGCAAAGCAGACCTTGAACAACGATAAATCATACAACAAAAAGAAATATATCAAAAGAGACACAAACATTTAACGTGGTTCAGCCAACTGACCTACGTTCACGGCGGAGATGATCAATCCACCATATAAAAGAGAGTACAAAAATCGAGAGAACAACCTCATGAAGAGGCAAACACAAGTGACACACTACCACTTGTCCCATAAAGTTCTCCTCCTAAAAACGACTCTCAAAACCTATATGGCTACATTGTGGATGCTACCGAATGAGAAGAACGGATAATCAATTTATAAAACTCCAAACCTTTTCCTACAAGAAAAGGAACAAGCCAAATAAGGTAGAATTATATTTTCCTTCTAGGAAAAGAAAAACCCAATTATGGTAAATATGTTGCCCTTTCCTTCATGAAATAGGAAAATCAATTATGGTAAGAAAATCTGGACAAACACCTAACAATTCACCCCCTTTACCTGAATTTTCTTACAAAATAAACTTGATCCACCTTCTTCACATAGCCTTCAACAGGTCGCATCTCCAAATCTCCACTACAAAGTTTGTCTCAACGTGCATAGCACACCACTCAAATTTCTCAGATAAAAATCATGATTACCGTCAAATAGGTCGCGGCTAGAACTAAACCCGCCAAGATGAACCTACCTTAAATCTCGATCTCATACCACTTGTTAGGACCGAAAAGAGTTAGGTGTCATGCGAAAGCTAGTAAAGCAAACCTTGAACAATGAATCATACAACAAAGAGAAATATAACAAAAGAGACACAAACATTTAACGTGGTTCGATCAACTTACCTACGTCCACGGCGGAGATGAGCAATCTACTATATAAAAGAGAGCACACAAATCGAGAGAACAACCTCACGAAGAGGCAAATACAAGTGACACACTAACACTTGTCCCGTAAAGTTCTCCCCCCTGAAAACGACTCTCAAACCCCATATGGCTACATTGTGGATGCTACTGAATGAGAAGGACGGATCTTCAATTTATAGAACTCCAAATCTTTTCCTACAAGAAAAGGGACAAGCCAAATAATGTAGAATTATATTTTCCTTCTAGGAAAAGAAAAATCCAGTTATGGTAAATATGTAGTCCTTTCCTTCATGAAATAGGAAAACCAATTATGGTAAGAAAATCTGAACAAACACCTAACAATTCTCTCCCTTTGCCTGAATTTTCTTACAAAATAAACTTGATCCACCTTCTTCACATAGCCTTCAACAGGTCGCATTTCCAAATCTCCACTACAAAGTTTGTCTCAACGTGCGTAGCACACCACTTAAATTTCTCATATAAAAATCATGATTACCGTTAAATAGGTCGCGGCTAAAACTAAACCCTCCAAGATGAACCTACCTTAAACCTCGCTCTGATACCTCTTGTTAGGACCGAAAAGAGTCAGGTGTCATGAGGAAGCTAATAAAGCAAACCTTGAACAACGAATCATATAACAAAGAGAAATATAACAAAAGAGACACAAACATTTAACGTGGTTCGATCAACTAACTTACGTCCACGGCGGAGATGAGCAATCCACTATATAAAAGAGAGCACACAAATCGAGAGAACAACCTCACGAAGAGGCAAATACAAGAGACACACTAACACTTATCTCGTAAAGTTCTCCCCCTAAAAACGACTCTCAAACCCCATATAGCTACATTGTGGATGCTACTGAATGGGAAGGACGGATCTTCAATTTATAGAACTCCAAACATTTTTCTACAAGAAAAGGGACAAGCCAATTTATGGAAGAATTATATTTTGCTTCTAGAAAAGAAAAACTCAATTATAGTAAATATGTTACCATTTACTATATGAAATAGAAAAATCAATTATGGTAGAAAAATCTCGACAAACACCTAACACGTGTAGATGGTCTTTTATCGCTACTTCAACTAGAAGAATATAAGCTTTTCTTTCTATAAGCCTACAATACAATAACATCATCTGTAAAAAGATGTATAAATGAGACATTTATTTTGGCAATTTCAAATAGAAGAATGTAGTAAGCATACAGTGCTATTTATAGTTGAGGTGGTCCAAGATTTGGTACTTAAGTTGCTGCACTATTCTATTTCAGTTGCCCTTCTCCAGTGGATGAGGTCACTCGTGAAATCTAGAACCAGCCACTTGCTAAGGTGTTATAATTGTATGAACATTAATTTTGAGTTTTGACGAACACTTCTTTTATAATTGACATTTGACAGCCTCAGGTGTTGGCTCAAAATTGGATCGTAGACAATCACTTGTTCCTAATGTCATGATGATCTTTTACAGTCATTTTAATTATCATATATGACCAGTGGTGGCAAAATGCATAAAAATAACAGTTATTTTATTTATATTATCCATTAAAAATGGAGTAAAAATTGCACGGGTAAGTCGCCTCTGTCTATATCCCTATAAGTCGCGGCTGTCTATAACCTTATTTAAAACACTTTCAGCACGTGTATTTGTGCCCAGTGAGCTTCAAAATAACCAAATCGCACCTCTTTCCCGTAATGTCTCCTTCAAATTTAACGATCACCGCGAATGTGACTTGAGAAAGTCTTGATTATGAAAAGGCCCCTTAAACCACTACCAATTAATTATTCTTTGTAAACAAGTAATTGTATTTTCAAGCAAGAAAGTATTTACCCAACTACTTATGAATGGTATTTTTTCATCAGAATGAAACTTTTGTAACACCACAATTTTACGTTCTCCCAAAACAAATCGCCAAAATTATTGCCAACATTGGCCACCCTATGAAAATGAAAGCACAACCCCTGTTACCTTCACGTGAAGATATATATGTACCCAATTCCCATGAAATAAGTTGTAATAAATCCTCTTATTAAAGCCATTCCTTCCTATAAAAACCACCAGGAAGTTTAGAACATAGTTAATCATAAGACATATATATCTCAGTCCTCAGTATTCCAACATCACAATTCATTTTATTATCAATCAACTTATATTACCGACCATTTATCTTTTGTTGTCAGCCCATCAATATGGAGTTAAAGAATCAGTTATTGAAACAAAGAAAAGGGTCAAAGCGCAAGAAGCAGGAAGCTGAAAGCAGCTCATCATTGTGGATGGTGACAGCTTATTCTTCAATCTCCTACATTCTGAGAAAGGCCAAAGCAATTTACGAGTGGTTTTGCGATGGCAACCAAGAGTTGTGGCTACAGAATGAGGTGACGGTGGTGGATCCTTACTTCTCAGTCCCTGTCCTTCCTGCTGGATATAAGTAGGTTGTCCTGTGTTATTTCGCCAAGTTACTAGTTTCACTTATTATGACCAGTTGTTTATAGTTACTGTATAAAGAACTTCTAAACTATCCTAGAAGTTAAACTCTAAATTTGTACATTAGGAGTATAGGTTTGTTCTGTACTTAAACTGCAGAGTACAAATTCTTCTCGAGTAGTTTTAGTATTTCATGGGAACATTGGACTTACTCCTGCTATAATGTGGAAACTGCAAAGTACGGTCTCAAACTTCCAAACACATAAACATTCGAACTCATAATTTTGGAACTTGTAAAATTTTGAATATTTAAATCGATAAATAAAAAAATTAAAAAACTGAAAAATATATTTAAAAAAATATTTTTTTTCGAGGGGAGGGGGGCAAGGGGCGGGGCAGGGCGGGGCAGGAAGATGGGACAGTAAAACAAAAAAAACAGAAATTTAAATTTTAAAAAGAAGTTAAAAAAATACTTTTTTTTGTGCCGGGGGGCGGGGGTGGTAGGTGGTGCAGAAAAATAAAAACACAGAAATTTAAAATTGCAAAAAAAAAAAATTTAAGGTAAAAAAAAATACTCCCTCTGTTCCAATTTATGTGAACCTATTTCCTTTTTGGTCCGTTCAAAAAAGAATGAACCCTTTCTAAATTTGATACTCCCTCCGGTCCAAAATAAGTGATTTTTTGGATGTTTTCATACAGATTAAGAAATTCACCTTTTAACATTAATTACCAATGGAATTGACCATATTAACCTTTACTATCTCACATAAACACTCCTAACACATATTCCAATACTATTTACTCCAAGGTCAATGTAGGAAAAACATAATTAATTCATTCTTGAAATTTGAAAAAATTACTTATTTTGGACCACAAAAAAAAGGCCAAAATCACTTATTTTGGACCGGAGGGAGTAACAATTTAGCTTAAACTTACAATTCTACTCTTAATGAGAAGTTTCCACACAAATGCTCTGCCCCTTTTTGACTTGTTTAGGACCATAAATTCAAAAAATCTTCATCTTTTCTTAAACTCCGTGCCCAGTCAAACAGGTTCACATAAATTAAAACGGAGAGTAATTTTTTTTGCGGGAGGGGGGTAGGGGTGGGGGTAGGGTGGAGGGGTAGTAAGGTGGGTGGTAAAGGAAAAATTGAAATTTGAAAAAAAAAAAAAAAGCCTTTTGGAGAGAGGGGGTGGGGAAGGTTAAGAAGGAATTTTGAAAAATATTTTCCCTTCTCCTGATAAGGAGTATTGGGGAGAGGTGATCGGGCAGGACATGTTGCATCTAAGGATTACTGAGGACATGGCCCTTGACAGGGAATTGTGGAGGTCGAGCATTAAAGTTGTAGGGTAGGAGGAAGTTGTGGATATTGCCACAACGACCTAGAGTAGACTAGACAGTTAGGAGTTAATCTTAGGAGGCTATTGATCAGCTACTGATGCGGGTTGAATATTAGTATACCTTCCATCTTTTTTTGTATTTCTTATATTGCTGTTATTCAGTTATTTTATGTTATGTATTTTATACTATTTTATGTTATTTTAGTATGAGTCTATTGATAGTACTAATATATCGTCTCTTGTCTCTTGTTGCTGTCTTGAGCTGAGGGTCTCCTGAAAACAGCCACTCTGACCCTCGGGGTAGGGGTAAGGTCTGCGTACATACTACCCTCCCCAAACCCTACATGTGGGATTATACTGGGTTGTTGTTGTTGTTTTCTCTTGATAAGGAAAATATTTTCCTCCAATTGAAGAAAAATAAATTCATAAGGAAAATATTTGCCAAAATATTTAAGCCAACCAAACATGAGAAAATTGAAAAACATAATATTTTCCTTCATATCAAACACACCCCAAATCACCATTAAATAAGGAGCTACGTTCTTTTCTAATGAACAATCGAAAGAGCTACATCACGTGAGACGTAATATTCCGGGAAAAAGACCTAACAAAGGCAGGTCTACTGTGTGGTACAACAGTTATCACTTGGAGTGCCTTCTGCAAATAGCAATTTATATTAAGAGGAAATTCAATGCAACCAGGTAAAAAGTGAAACTGAAAATAAATCATTAACATCAGCTAATTAAAAAGTAATTTTACAAAAGGATAATTTATGATGAGTTCTTAAAAATAAGGAAAAAAAATCGTACACGTCAGTCCTATAAGATCGCAGCAATAAACAAACGCAATTAAGATGACTGTTTATACACCTCAATCTTGACTGCAAGATAAAGAGACCAAACAATCCATAAAATAATACATACTTAACAATAAATAAACAATAATAAATAAAAAAATCAGTAGACGTCTACAGAGGACTATAACCACAAATCTATTGAACTATTTCAAATTCAGCACCAATTGGGAGATGATCACTAGGATGATAGTAATTTGGTAGACCACCTTGTACATCTGAGGCTTCAGGCTCTGGAATTTCGAGGTAGCTGACAGGTTTGATATCCCCTGAAGGAGAAAATAGTATGTAATCTAGAGTTCCAGTAAATCCAGGAGTGCAGTTCGTGAAGTGTGGTTCTCCCTTTGTGCTTGCATATACACTGCACAACGGAATCGGCATATCATCTGAGCTCTCTGGCAGAGTCCCTACTAGCGAGGAACCTGAAATAAGGTACTGATATACCTGAAACAGCAAGAACCAAAACAAATTTACATGAGACACCAACTGCTTTCACTTTCGGCAACGAAGGTATGGAATATGGAAAACAACTCAGAACAATATTTTTCATCAAGAAAATCCAGGTACACCTTGAATAATTGAAAATGAAATTAACAAATACTGAATCCAAAAGTTGAAGTGACTCTACTTGGACACCAAACATCAAAAAAGACCAGACTCCGCTCAACTATCAAGACGACAAGAGAAAGTAGTTTGGGTGTATATCACAATTTGACAAGACTACTGACTAATAGTCTAAACGCAGACAAGTTAGAGAAACTAGGTACCCTCGTTTGAAAGTTGGATAAGTTAGGACGTCACAATCGCCTATGAATTAGTCTGGAGAGCCAGAAGCTAGACAAACTGTAATATGAATTCTAAACATTGGTTGAGAGTGGGTTGTTGTCTCCTTATATGGTCTTGGAATCATCATCTCATGATTTAGTTTTTGGAGTCGACTTTGGCGCAAGATCTAATATGGTTAGCATAGCCAGACCCATCTAACATATTTTGTTTCTTAATGTTGGGATCCTATGGTAGTTATCCACTCTCCAATATGCCCATCCCTAGCACAACGAGGATGTTAAGAGTGTCACAAATTAATTGAGGAAATTTGTTGTTGTCTCCATACTGTCTTTGGAGAATCCTTATCTTAAGAGTTAGCTCTTGAGATTGAGTTAGGCTCAAGGTACAATTTTCTTAACAGGAAAAATGAACTCTACTAAAAGAATATGAGGAAATCAAATAAAACAAATGCAGCTTAGATAGAATCAGTGTTGTTCAATAGCTTGGCCAATAACAATGTGAAAGGACCAAATGTTTCGAAAGAAAAACAAACGGCTAGCTGACCTGATCCCCAGGAGTGGAGTTGAAATCACCGGCAACAACCACAGAAGGCGAGCAATCAAATTTGTCTGATACTAGTAACTTGAATTGAGCCAAGCGTGAAAGCAAGTATCTAGCTTGCGCAAGTTTGACATCGGCCAATTCGGGATCCCTGTAGTATCATCCATATACGTCCACAGTGTATAAAGTTAACAAATTAAAAACCAGTTTCCACAAATCCAAGTAAACGTGCTGCAATACCAAAACAATGGACAATGAGCATACCAGTAAATGTGAGTGTTGGCGACAATGATAAGCTGACAAGGATCCTTCAGCCTGAAGGCAGCCATAATACCCACACAGTCACGTTTTAATCTAACATGAGGATCATTTAGGTCTCCACGATCTGCCTGACTGTTTTTCGAACTGACATCTGAAATTGGAATGAGATATATCACAGTTACAAAGGTGATTGGATTAAGAAAAGCACCCATTCCCATCAAATTTGTGCATTCAGGAGCAAAGACGAATTCCGTCCCTATCACCTCACAACACCTTATTCACCCCCAAAAAATGAGATGTGTAAAAAAACTTCCCCTTTTAAGTTTCAAATTTCAAATCATTTAATCATTGAAAGAGATAATTCTGTTTGACTGAAGTTTCATTTAGAGCCTATCCGAAAATGCACTGTTGCTTTAGATCCAAAATTGGTTTTCCATACTGCCGATAGTTCAAGAAAGATGATGCAGGGGCTACTAAGAATGGAAAAGGTTATCCATGCAACAGATACGTAGAATCTTACAATTGCTAGTAACTAGACAATTTGCTTCGGCAACTAGCAAGATCTCCATGCTACGTAATGCACCAGAATTTGCCCATTCCAAAAACCAAATCACACACTATTAGTGCTGGTTTTACCCATGGATGTTTCTTTTACCATGTGCATCTTTCCTCACAAAACCCTCAAATCAAAAATAAATATGAATCTTCCATCACATATTGGCTGTTGCTACTAAACATACTTTAACATACGACCCAACACAAGAGGTTTAAACTATTTCAGACGTTATGAAAGAAGATTAAATGGATGCAATGCCAATCAAGGTTTCTGAATAGGATATGAAAGCGTCACTTATATTGCTCTGATAACAAGTTACATGATGCAACAGAGCTTGCTATGGAAGTTTCTATTAGTTAATACGGCTTGAGCCGCTACATTAAATTAGAGGCTAACAATGACAGGCCAACTTCCAAGTTCCAACGGTATTCCATTATTGAGTTTCTGAAGGTATTAAGTATACTATTTCAGCTTTTCAAGACCAGTTCCATTAATACAACAACAACAACGACGGCGGCCCAGTGAAATCCCACTAGTAGGGTCTGGGGAGGGTAGAGTGTACGCAGACCTTACCCTACCCGAAGGAGTAGAGAGGCTGTTTCCGAAAGACCCTCGGCTCAAGAAGACAAAAAGACAAAGAAGACAATATTAGTAACACCACCGAAATAATATGAAACAAACATGACAAATATGACAAATAGGGAAGATATGAAATCAAGAAGAATGATACAACGCACAGCAAAAGCAAAATAGTATCCCTACCAAACTAGTCTCACAAAGTTATGGTATAAGCAAGACTCAACTACCTCCTAACCTACAACCCTAATACTCGACCTCCACACGTTCCTATCAAGTGCCATTTCCTCGGAAATCTGCAACCTCGCCATATCCTACCTAATCACCTCCCCCCGATACTTCTTTGGTCGCCCTCTCCCTCTTCTCGTGACCTCCACAACCAGCCGTTTGCAACAGTTCCATTAATAGAAAACTTTTAATTCTAATTGTACAAGAATATTTGGATCTTATCGCAACTAGGCAATTCAAATTATTTCCCCCTCTTTATTATGATATAAAGCCTTAGACATGAAATTTAAACATACATCAACATTTTGAAGGGAAATAGCTATGACTGCAGTACTAAACCACACCACCCAAAAGAAAAAGGACAAAAAGAGATAGCAAGAAGAGGAATCACTTTAATTTGCAATTTCATTCGAGTATGTTGGACAGTTTATTTTAGGAGTTTATGATGATAGTCTATAATAACGTATTTTAGTTGATTATTACGCTCTAATTTACTGCACTTTAGTTGAGGTTGTGCTGTAATCGCTAGTGTTTTGCACTAATTGTGTGTTTTATGCCTTGTAGTGTGATTCCAAGCTATATAGATGTTATGGAATGAATTTAAGTGATTTGAAGCTTTGAAGTCTGAGTAAAAGCTCAAGGAATTAAGCCGGGATCGTGTTCGGGGGTCAAATTTGATAATTAAGTACGAACGAAGACTCGAGGAGGCATATTGCGCACTGTCTAGTATAATAGACATAACTTTTTGCTCAGATCTCCATATGGGCTCCATAATATATGGTTGGAAAGCTAACTCAAAGGGCTACAACTTTCATGTTTTACGTTTTTCCAAATTCTAAGCGGAACGGGGTGAAAAATGCAGTAGAAAGTGCACCATGGTTGGCACCGCGGTCCGCGCCGCTGTTTGAGGCAGTGCCTTCCGCGGTTGGCCGCAGTCCAGGCGTGAAATGTTGTCCTTTTTCGCGTAGGAGAAGGTATAATTGTTTGGTCCCGACCCTAATTGGTATATATACATGGAAAAACGGTATTTTTGAGAGGGAGGACATATTTTTGACACATATTTGACCTAAGGAGGCAAGAACACATTGAGAGCAAGGCGGGGAATTCTTCAACAAGTTTTTCCTTCCTCTTCCTATTTTTCATTGTTGATTATGACTTATAGTATTGTAGTTTTACTTACTATTATGAATA
>MU667845.1:26602-48043 GCA_026770625.1 Nicotiana glauca
CATTACCTTAGAACTTTATTCAAATTGTTTACAATTCAAGCATAGTTAGTTTTCAGCTGTTTATTTATTTTCAATCTTGTTTTAGTGATATTAAACAAATACAACTAAGCCTTAGTTCTCTGTGGGATTCGACTCCGGACTTTTAGACCGGATTATATTTGCAACGATCACTTATCCTTTTTAGGACTAGAGTTGGGCGTGATCAGTTTACATTATAAAGACATATTTCCCTGGTCTGTATGTGACAAATAGATACCAGAACATGCTCCAAATCTGTAATAATGACAAACACGAAGTGGGCAAAAGCAAGAACATACCACCTTTTGACTCTAATTTTTTATTTCCACCAGCAGGTAAATTTGCCTCTTTATCGTTGGAAGCAGTATCATCTTGAATTGAGGGTACCAGATCATTGTAGTCTATCTTCTCTTCAATGACCAACTCTGCACTATTAGAATAGCATAGAATTTCAGATAAAATGACCTTTATAGAAATATTTCATTCTGCCTGAAGAAGTTACAGAAACATATCCATGCAAACCATAAGAACTTCTGATATAGAACTTCCTCAGTCCTTAACTGATGCTACAATATAACTTTAGTATGATAGGGAGCAACTTAAGCTACTGGGGTGGTAGGGGTAAGAGGAAATGACGTGACATAAAATGTAGTTATATGCAGTATTACTCATATTTTGGCTCCCTTGAAGTTGCCAGGATATAACATCAAAGCTTTATTTAAGTGAACATATAACTAATCAGCTTATTTTCGTAGCTAGAAACCAGTGCATGATCATGTCATAGTACTCTCAAAAACAATGCATCTATAAGATGACCAGAAAGTCTCCTCAAATAATACAAATCATATCATTGCTTAGCTTAGCATCTCTTTCAATAATAGAGATTTAGGAAGAAAGAGAGCTTAGATCACCAATCCTGCTTATAAAAGATCCCGCATCCGTCACGCTTCTGCCCACTTCTTTGGACGTAGATACTTGAATAACCAAAACTCTCTATATTTCTTTTATAGAAACTATCATATTCATCCAACTCCTGGCACATAAAACAATTGATCAAAAGATAACCTAGAAGAAATTAGAAGTTGTTGTTAGAAGGACAATGGATGAATAAATGTTTCTAAATCTTAATTATCAAACAATTCAAACCTGTAAGCAAAGGAAATCGGTCCCAAGGCTCTTGAGAACTGTAAGGATTGCCTGTGAACGGGCTTTCCACCTGACACAAGCACATAAGATATGTTGATTCCGAAATTTGAGTAAAAGAAAGAAATTTAAAACTTTATCTCGACCAAGCTTATTGAATCATGGTCAACATGACTTCAAGTTACAATGCTTTTAAAGTAAATATTTACATTAGATGTTCTTCGAAGAGCAAACAAGTAAAATTGACTTAAACAACTATGTATCTTGTAATTGACACTAGCTTCGAGAATTACTGAAATCCACTACAAGTCATATGCCCCTGACTCCAAGTCTCGAAGCGTTTTTTGGATAGTCTTGAAGGCAGAGGCGAATCAAGGTTTAAGCTAATGGGTTCAACCTTTAAGGTTCTTAGTGTTGAACTCATTGTATTGTTAAAATTATGGGTTCAAATCCACTACTTGTTGCAATTTTAGTGAGTGTTTACGCATAAATTTATTCTCTGCATAAAGTACTGGATTCAAATAAACTCGGTGCAATAGCGTTGCATCTGCCACTGTTTGAAGGCCAAGAATATAATAATTTAATGCAACATAGAAAATCATTTTGGAGTATCAGCTATTTCCATATTCAAGTCAATTTGGGTCCACTCAAACATGTCATCAATAACATTGCAGTTTCTAAGGGTGAAGAGCAACAACATCCAATAGCCTGTGAATAGGAACTCCAGTAAACGAAAAATTGGATATAGATGACGTACTTCAGCGAAGGCGCTGGGGAGTGTGGAAACAGAGCACTCTTTACATATGCCTACAATCAAAAAATCTCAAAAGCATGAAACATTGGGAAATGGAATCCATACAAGCCAACAGGTTAAATGATATTAATCTGTAAGAACAACTAAAATTAACAAGCATTTCAGTATACAACTTGTCGAGGTATGAGATAATATCACTTGAATTTCGCAATATAGTCTGAAAAGACAAATCAAAGCACATAACATCAAATGTTTGCATCGATAAAAGTTTTCCCTGCCAGTTATGTATGCTCTACACTTTGGTTCAACGACACGCAAACAGAGGAAGAGGACTCATGTTCTTTTTTTGAAAAAAGAAGGCCTAAATTCTGTTTGTTTGGATCAGATTTCTCTCCCCGACATTCATTTGTTCGTTTTTCCAAGATGTGCTACGTTCACAAAGTTCGAAAGAATAAACTCATAAGACTAATTTTTTTGATGAATAAATACTCTGTTCACTTGATTTTCAACATCAAGATAAGCATTTTACAAGTGTATTAGTAATAAGGATGCTAAATAATTTAATAAAGCAGCACTTGACTTCCATAACTGAAATATTACTTGCATGTATTTTATAAAAAGAATAAAAGTAAATAAATTGCTTCTAGTAATTACCTGAGCCAAAATGTTATAGGATACAAAACTGAACTTAAAACCTGCAACAAATGACAAACAGTACAACACCAAATCAGATGTATATACAAAAGCATACAAAAACGAAAAAGAATGTTTAAGTAATTTACTTACCATCTGATTTACTTAGTGAAGTAATTTCACTCGTTTCAACAGGAATAAATTTTGGAGACAAAGGTCCAGGTGCTGTGCTCATTTTGGTAAAGCAAATTGTTCTGCAGATACCAGAAACAAAGAAAAGAAAACTAAAATGAAGTCTTGAATCAAACTTAAAAGGAGATAATACATAAGAACCCACTATATTGGCTCGGCTTACAACTTACACACCGAAACTATGGATTGTTTCTATTACCCCCTGAACTTCCTTTTCCTGTAACTATTACCATCCTAGAGTGCCTAGTGACGTAAAAGTGGTGTCAACTCCTGTGCTGAGCGTGGGAGCAAAAAAAGGAGAAAAGCAGCTTATATGTGGCTTTTTCCTCCAACAACTAGTTCCCACATGGTTCTACACAATGATTATTGGTTCCAGCTGCGTATTGTTTTCTTCTTCTTTGTTTCTCGCTTTTTTTTAGGTTTTTTTTTTTTTTTGATGACCGAGAAATCCTCAGGGGCCGATCCTTTGGACCAACCGCAACCTTCAAAACTCGGTTTAAAATGCTGGTCTGACCGAAAAGAAACAAACTTATTACAGCCCTAACCAGAAAAAATAGATTCCGAAAATTGCATGAGCTAAACAGAAAAAGTTTCAATTTAAAACAAAAAACTGTGTGTTTAACATTTAAACTGTAGTTACGCTGGAAAAAATGAAATTCCAGCAAGCTTGTTATAGATCTGGCAGGAAAAATATAGGTTCAAAATAGTGCATGAGTTTAAACAGAAAAGTTATTTAATTTGAAACAAAATGTCATGTGTTTAAAATTTAGAACTTCAGTAACGCTGAGAAGAATAGAGTTCCATCCAGGCGTTTTACATGCCTGGCCGGAAAAAAAGTGGCTTTAAAAATGCAGAAGTTTAAAAAGAAAAATATTTAGTTTTAAGAAAACGCCATGTGCTTAAAAAATCAACATGGCTGGTGTGATTATCGCTTCCCACCAGATTTTCGTTCAGAGTGGTAATAGATATGAAAAAGGGAAGATCAGACAAGTAATAAAATTATAAAAACACCTATAGTTTAGGTGTGTAGGTTGCAAAGGGAGCCAAGTTTAGAGGATTTAAAATGTCGAATACTTTTGAGAAATGCAATAAGATTTTTTTTTTTTTTTTGTTAGTAAGAAATGCACTAAAATTATGATTTTATGCTCCATAACAATATGAACTTGTTTTTAGAACTCGCCCTACCATTTGTTTATTTCTATCAAGGTGTCAACGGGTGGATAGGATTAAATTTGCGCGTGTCAAAATAGATTGAGTCAATATATGGGTCTTATGCAACTCGCCCAAAGTTTAGCGGTGCCAAAATGGATTGTGTCAATTTGGATTAAAAATGCATCATAACCCGCCCAACTCATACCCATTGAAAAAGTGTGTGAAAATGTAGGTAGAGAAATATACACAAAGTTTTCTTATGGATCAGTTTGGGCTACAATTTGGCCGGTTTAGAATGAGCTACACCTAAATTGACCTATCAATGAATATAGTCCGCAACCAACACTGTTACTTTCTATCTCGTGGATAATAATTAAGAGTACTAAAGGAACAAATATAATTTATGTTTTCCTTTTCTTATTCTGTTAATTTCCCTCCTTAGCAAATAAAATGTGCACTTTATCCCCGTCAGCACAAGTAAGGAATCTACTTCTGAAAGCATAAGCAAAACTATTGATGAAGCCGAAACAAAATATCATCTTGAATTGTTAGCCCACATAGCTTTTGTTCAGTATGCCAAATCATCAATCAGGTGACACCTAATAATGTAATCGAATCATTTGTATATTGTTATCTTGAACTTCAATGAAACTTCATATGTAAGAACAGGGAAGTGAGATGTGAAAAGCTTCAGGGGTGACGCCAAGCACTAATAGTTTAGGAAGCTAACTTGCAAAAGGAGCACAGTTTAGGGGGATTCAAAATGGTCAAATACTATTGAGAAATGCAATAAGATTTTCTTTTTTTGTTAGTAAGAAATGAACTAAAATGTATGATTTTTGCTCCATAACAATATGAACCTGCTTTGTTGTTTTTAGAACTCGCCCTTTGTTTCTTTCTATCAAGGTGCCGGCGGGTGGGTAGGACTAAATTTGCGTGTGTCAAAATAGATTTGAGTCAATATATGGGTCTTACGCAACTCGCCCAAAGTTTAGTAGTGCCAAAATAGATTATGTTAATTTGGATTAAAATGCATCATAAATCAACCCGCCAAAACATACCCATTGAAAAGTGTGTGAAAATGTAGGTAGATAAATATACACAAAGTTTTCTTATGGATTAATTTGGCTACAATTTGGCCGGTTTAAAATGAGCTTCACCTAAATTGACCTATCATCGAATATAGTCCGAAACCAACGCTATTACTTTCTATCTCGTGGATAATCACTAAGAGTGCTAAAAGGAAGAGATATAATTTTTGTTTTCCTTTTCTTATTCTTTTCGTTTCCCTCCTTAGCAAATAAAATGGACAGTTTATCCCCATCAGCAGAGGCAAGGAATCTACTTTTGAAAGCATAAGCAAATTATCGATGTAGCCGAAACAAAAGTTTTGTTCAGTGTGGCAAACCATCAAACAGGTGACACCCAATAATGTATTCAATCATTTCGGCTACAGTTATCTTCAATTTCAGTGAAACTTCATACGTAAGAACAAGGAAGAGAGATGTGTAAAAGATTCCGGGGTGACAGATATAACATACCTTTGAGATGGAGAAGATAATGGAAAACGAGGGAGCAAGAAGATAGAGCTTTTCAACATTGGTTTGTTTTGACTTTTGAAGAGTTTAAGATTTTTAGGAGCCGTTATGGTTTCTTATTTTTCAGTTTAGGTTTCAATGAAGCCCAAATACCGATCCATGTTTATCGGAGTCCATATCCAGTTTTAAGTGTTTTGGGCTTTTGGGTTCAGAATTTCATTTTGAGCTTTTTGCCGTGACCCAATAATATTTACACAAATGTTCCCTTTGTCCACTGTTTAAATTTTGGAATTTTTACATTACTATACCACATAGGAAACCTTATTACGCTCAATATTTAAGGTTTGACTTAATTCCACTTAGTATACCAACTTACCAATTATATACCATAGTGTATTTTAAGGGTACAATTAATGCAGCGTATATCCCTCCTTAATTCAAGGTACCGTATATCCCACCCCTCTCACGTTTCTCTCTCCCAAACCCTCACCCTCACCCACGTTTATGTACTGTTATTAAACATAAAAATCTATGATTATGGAAACTTGTTTGGTAATATTTAGTTATTGTCAGTGCAAATAATTGTGTTTCTCTGAAATCCTCAAGCTCATGAGATTTTCCCTCTTTGAAGCAGTTGACATTTTGCTTAATTTTCCTTTTAATCGTTCTTTTTAGTGTCGAATGGGATACCATATAGTCTGAATATCCAACGTCGAAAATGAAACTAATTCTGCTACTCTAAGCCTAAAATCCTACTACATCAACACATCTAATATTGTATTATTTTTGAATATATAAACAATATTGACAAGTCTATGATGCATCAGGCAGGAAATTAAAATGTTTCATAGATTTTCTTTTTGATCAGATAAAAAATGTCGCATTGATTCTACCCATGAATTCAACAAAGTAAACCTCTTAATTCGACTTTCTATATTCACATTCAACAAGTGAAGTGAGATTGGGAGGCTGCCTTTTAATCCCATTTCCCATTCAACCGTAGCTTAATTGGTATTTTCGACATAATTGCATTTTTTATAAAAGATTTTGTAGAAGTTTTAGTCGTCTTGGATTTGTGAAAACAGAAAAATAATGCATCTACAATCAAAATACAAATAATCTATAATTTATCTATAATTTATCTACAAACTGGGTATATTGAATTTTAATATCTTAATTCTCATTTGATTGTAGTTTAATTGGGATTTTCGGCATAATGGCATTTTTTGCAGAAGATTTGTAGAAGTTTTAGTCGTTTTTTATTTGTGAAAACAGAAAACAAAGCATATACAATTAGAATACAAATAATCTATAATCTATCTACAAAATATCTACAAACTGGGTATATTGAATTTTTATATCCCAATTCCCATTCAATTGTAGCATAATTGTGATTTTTGACATAATTGTATTTTTTTAGAAGATTTGTAGAAGTTTTAGCCGTTTTTTATTTGTGAAAATAGAAAATAAAGCATCTACAATTAGAATATAAATAATCTACAATTTATCTACAATTTCTGCAATATGTCTTCTTCTTCTTCAAGTTTCAATCTGAAATTTAGTCAAAACCAAGTCTAATCTTCACCAAAACCCCTCAAAATTGAGATATAAACTTCAAACTATATTCCTGATTATTTTGAACAACACCCAATCCAAACAAATAATGATTTTTGAAAACCCAAATTTGAATTTAAAGCTTTCAAGCTTTTTAATGACTGTCAATGGTGGAAAATATCTGGAAGAATATTTACTTCCATAATTGTAGCGCGCCTAAATAGGAATATCTGGAAGAATATTTAGTTCTAGATTTGTAGTGCGCCTAATTAGGAAGGAATCAGCTCCTAATAATTGGTATTTAAATGAATGATATATATTTTGTAGAATAACTGTGAACATGACGGGTAAATATGAAACTATCCACATTTCTTATAATAAGGTTTCATATATGGTATAGGTAGGAAAAAGTCTCTTATATTTTTAGTAATGCAAATATAGCCCTTGGTATACCCTTTTTGGACAATATTAGACTCCGATCTAATGTTTACTCATATAATTTTTAGTCTATACATATATTATAAACTCAAGAGTTGGTTTGATGAGGGAGAGGTTCGAATTGTCATGCTAAAATCCAGTTTCTATAATTTACTTTTAAAAGGATCCTAACATACATTTTGGAAATTGAATAAACATAAGCGGAACCTCCAGGCTGCCTAATGCAAACATAATTTGGGCTCCACTCTTTTAACTTTGGGCTTGCTTTGTTGGTATAACTTCAATTTTCTTTCTGATTAGTCACAATTGGTGTTGGTTTTTTAATAAGAAAATTAAATTTTAGAGCTAATAAACAGATGAACTTCAAAAGAATTGGTTGTTGAATAAAATTTTCTTTAAAAAGCACATCAAAAATGATTCCAAACTAAACAAGTTCCGAAAACCTGCTACTCATTTATCCTATTTGAATTTACTTAACTTTTTTGTTTTCCTTTTTATGCATACCTAATTATAACCCACAAGGAGTTAATTAGTTGGGATGATAAGGTACCTCTATCCTTAACCAAAGATCCCGAATGCGAGCTTTGTATATATAGAGACAGAAGGAAGAGCCTTTACTCTTTTGTTAAGTCTTTCAGTACAAATTCAGATTAGCCGAATCAGTGCGCTTTAAACGTGGAATGTTTAAAGAAAAACACTAGCTTTAGACATTGGTTCTATTTAGTCGTCTCTCCTATGCTTCCCAGAAAACAAATCAAACTACTTAAATATATTAATCTTTGGCAGGCGCCAGGCAGTAAGTCGCATCAAACCAACAGCGAGCACCTTTAAAGGAATATTATTCAATCTTATCAAATTTGCCAAATAACCATATCTTATCATATGGTATATACTAGGAAAAAGATTAAGATGACACTTGGAATAATTACTTTTTGTTATAAAATTGCATCATATAATCATGTATATATGAAATTGATAACTGAAAAGGAATACTTCTACAAATTGCATACCATATCAATGTATAGCGTTTTCTCGTCTTTACCTCAGCCAAAAAGAAACAAAGAAATAAATTAGTAAGCAAAATAGATGAAAATAAAATTGAATAAAGATCTTTTCGGGAAATAGAAGTTCTACTTATCCACTACTACAACTTGATAATGTGCCAATAGATTTTTCAACTTACGTAATCAAAAGGATCAAGTAAATAAAGATAGCCTGAAAGTGAAAGCATGATAGTCCCATTTTGCAAAGTGAAATCCACACCAACCAAACAATTTGATTGACTCTATTAAGTTGCGGAAACAACGCAATTGATAGAGAAATCATTCTCACCATGAGAATGGACAATGACACTATTGCCTCCAATCAAGATATTAAGTGGTGTTGCGATCGAGCAGTGAACTATTTATGCTGGTCCACTTATCCAGGGCTGCTTTCTCCCTTGCTATTAACATTTCCAACTCAATTTTATATGACATCTCATCTGGATTTAACTATAGCGAATCATTGTTTAGCTTTAGTTTATCTTATGTTAGTAACGTTGACGAAACTATGACCAAAATTATAAGCATTTCTCAGTGTAGTTTACTTTTTTTTTTTAAATTTATAGTTCCATCATTATGATGGAGGAGTTAAGGCGTGACTCCAACCTGTATATATATCAAAAATAATAATTACACAGAGGAGGACATAGGCCTTGGCCTTCAAGACAGTATGATAGGTGACAACACTCATCCTATGATACACAGTTGAATAGTATTTTGCTTGTATGGGAAGGAAGTTGTGCATCCTAGGGTAATTTGTAGTAACACTCAAGGATGCTATGTACAAAAAGGTGCGAGAAAGAAACTTGCTGCTAGGTGTCATGGATAACGAACTTGTTTTTCTTCTGTCTAAATTTGATGTTAGGGACCCCGTCAACTTCTAACTTCATTGAAGCTCTAACATTCAAAGATAATGATACAACCTCATTGAAGATAGAATCAAATTTGGATTCTTCGTCAAGGTTAGCAAGCTTGTCAGCAGAGTTGTTTCCTTCTCTCAAAGTATGACAAAATAGAAAGTTAACAACCTTGGTCATATTGTGGATTTGTTCAATAGTATCTTTGAATCTCCAGGGAGGCTTCTTGATCCTTTTGATCAAGTTAAGGAGAATCAACGAGTCCGATTCAACTATAACATTTGTAAAATCCTTTTGAAATACATATTTTGATGCCTCGCATCATGGCTTTAACTTTCGCAATATTACAGCTACAGTCACCATAGAACTCTGCAAAGGCACCAATTAAAATGCCATGGTGATCTCTGATAAGACCACCACCACCTGCCGGACCAGGGTTACCTTTGCTACTGTCACGACCCCAACCCCGATCGTGATGGTGCCCAACATACTGCTAGGTAAGCCCGACCAATTCATCAACCTTAACCCTTTTTTATACAGTTCATGATTCAATTAACACAAATAATTACTAAGTCATAATACTGAAACTCTGAAATATAGTTAAAACATGCGGAAAACCAAAGTAGAAATACTACTACAAAGCCCAAAGAATCCGGTGTCATAAGTCTGAGCCTCTAATATACGAGTGTCAACCTACTACATAATATTCCGAAGAAAAGCGGAATATAATAAATAGGATAGATGGGAAGATCAGGACTGCGGACGTCATGCAGCTACCTTGATGCTCCCGGATATGATGCTCGACAGAGAAAGTCTCACTCAGCCTTAGTGGGTGCTCCTGAATCTGCGTACAAGGTGCAGAGAGTAAACTGAGTGCTTCCAACTCAGTGAGTAATAAAAATAAATAAAGGTTGATAATAAGAAATTACGGAAAGACGCAAAGTAAACTAAAATTAGCAATTTAGAACATTTTTAAATAATAATAAAGCAACGAGTCCATGAATTAAGAGTACAAAAGTACTATGACAGGTAAACCAGATAAACAACAAATGCGTGAATGCAATGCAACACATAGAACGGTACACTCTAGTGCCCGCTGCGGCGTGCAGCCCGATCCACACTCACTGGGGGTGTGTACAGACTTCGGAGGGGCTCCTACAGCCCAAGCGCAAATATCAAGCCATCTCGTGGCATAAATCAGGCTCTCGGCCTCAATGTCAATATAATACCGCTGCGGCGCACAGCCCGATCCATGCTCAGTACAGAAATCATATAAGCCCCTCGGGCACTATTAAAATAATAGTTCTCAGCTCAAAAAAGTCAATAAAATACCATTTAAGTTTTTAAATCATCGAAAGATGGCTAAGTTTTCGAAACAGTATTAAAACTTAGGACTGAGATCAAATAATATGCCAAATAATGTGAAAACACTGATAGCAATCCCTGAAGGGTTCAAATAATTGGCACGAAGCACAAAAACAAATATTTAATCCAAGTAGGATGATTCTCAAACAAGTTCTAATCGAAAACACAGTAAAAGCATCACTCAAGGCGGACCAAGTCACAATCCCCAATAACAAACGATCCCGCACTCGTCATAGAGTGCGTGTCTCACCTCAATATAGCATTAAAATGTAAAATTTCGGGGTTTCAAACCCTCAGGATATCATTTACATCTATTACTCACCTCTAGCCGACCAAAAGTCTAGCTCGCTATGCCCTTGCCTCTCGAATCAACCTCCTCGTGCATCAAATCTGGCCAAAACCATAACGAATACGTCACAATATGCTAAAGGAATAATACCCAATCGAAAATGGTCGAAAAACATCAAGAAGTCCGAAATTGGCAAAACCCGAGCCTCGGGCCCACTTTTCGAAAATTAGAAAATTTAACATCAATGGACTCCTTATCTGGCCACGAGTCTATGCATATCAAAAACTCCAAAATCCGAGTTCAAATGCTCCCTTAAATACCAATTTTTCATTCAAAAAGTCAAGCCCTAATTCTTCCCTTTTAATCAAATTTCCATGAATTTAAGTATTGATTCTTAAATTAAATGATGTTTCTAGGTCATAAGACTCACCTCCAATCAAACCTAGTCGAAAGCCTCTTTAATCCTCGTTAAAAGCTCTCAAGGTTGCTCAAAAATGGTGGAAATAGACTAAGCTTCGTGGAGGAAATGTTTAATAAAACCCTTCTACCCAGCTCTATTTTACTCTATGCGAACGCGAGGGACTTCTTGCGTTCACGATGCCCAAAATTCCACTGACCCAATTTCTCTCTTCGCGAATGCGGTGACCCTCCCGCGAACGCGATGCACAGGCTGGTAGAACTACGCGAACGCGATGAACAAACTCGGCAGGACCCCAGGCCCCTTCTACGTGAACGCGAATCCACCCTCGCGAACGCAATGGTCCAGAAAATAGCCTTCCACGAATGCAAAGGCAAAAAATTGGCCTGCACAGCTACTGCATTTTCTGCTGCAATTACCAAGTCCAAAACTCTCCGTTAGCTATCCGAAATCACCCCGAGACCCCCGGGACCTCAACCAAAAGTGCCAACCCATCCTAAAACATCACCCAAACTCGTTCCAATCATCAAAACGCATCAAATACCACTAAAATCCTCAATTCCCAACGAATCCAAGCCTAAGTTCTTCAAAATCTTCCGAAACACGCATTCGATCAAAAACCCAACAAAATCACCTCTGAATCACCTAAAATTTTGCACACACATCCCAAATCACCTAATGAAGCTACTACAGCTCTCGGAATTCCATTCCAACCCTCAGATCAAAATCTCACCTATTAACCGAATATCACCAAAAAGCTAACCTCGCCAATTCAAGCCTAATTCTACACCGGACCTCCAAAATCACTTCCGATCACACTCCTAAGTCACAAATCACTCCCTGAAGCTAATCGAATCACCGAAAATCACATCCAATCCTTCTAACTCATAAATCAACATTCGGTTGACTTTTCCAAATTAAACATTCCTTAAAGAGACTAAGTGTCTCATTTCCTACCAAAAAAAATCCAATTCAACTCTAACACACCAAATGCCGATAATGAAACATGAAGAAGCATATAAATGGGGGAAACAGGGCGGTAACACATGAGATGATGGGTAGGTTCGTCACATCCTCCCCAACTTCAACAAACGCTCGTCCTCGAGCGGGTCAAGAAACATACCTGAAGTCTCAAATAGGTGGGGGTATCTGCTTTGCATCTCCTGCTCGGTCTCCCAGTTAGCCTTCTCCACGGGCCGACCTCTCCCCTGCAACTTCACTGAAGCTATGTTCTTTTATCTCAATTTTCGAATCTGACGACCCAAAATAGCCACTGGCTCTACATCATATGTCAAATCCTTATCCAACAGTACCGTGCTAAAATCCAAAACATGAGACGGGTCCCCAACATACTTCCGGAGCATAGAAACATGGAATACCGGATGAACGCCCAACAATCTGGGCGGCAAAGCAAGCATATAGGCCACCTCTCCAATCCTCCTAAAAATCTCAAAAGGCCCAATGAACCGCGGACTCAACTTTCCTTTCTTTCCAAATCTCATAACACCCTTCATGGGCAAAACCTTCAGCAAGACCTTCTCACTCACCATGTAAGATACATCTCGAACCTGCCGGTCCGCATAACTCTTCTGACATGACTGAGCTGTACGAAGTCTCTCCTGAATGACTTTCACCTTCTCTAAGGCATCCTGGACTAAATCTGTACCCAATAGTCTAGCTTCGCCGGGCTCAAACTAACCAACCGGAGATCTACATTGTCTCCCATACAAGGCCTCATACAGTGCCATCTGAATACTGGACTGATAGTTGTTGTTGTAGGAGAACTCTGTAAGCAGTAGGAACTCATCCGAAGAACCTCCAAAATCAATCACACAGGCACGCAACATGTCCTCCAATATCTGAATGGTACACTCGGGCTGCCCGTCCGTCTGAGGATGAAACCCTGTGCTCAGCCCCACCTGTGTACCCAACTCTCGCTGAAAAGTCCTCCAAAACTGGGAAGTGAACTAACTACCCCTATCTGAGATAATAGAAACTGGGACCCCATGCAACCGAATAATCTCCCGGATGAAAATCCCTGCCAGCAGCTTTGAAAAATAAGTCGTACATACCGGAATGAAGTGCGGGGACTTGGTCAGCCGGTCTACAATCACCCAAATCGAATCAAACTTCCTCGAGGTTTGAGGAAGACCACTCACAAAATCCATAGTGACTCTCTCCCACTTCCACTCAGGAATAACCATCTGCTGGAGTAGACCACCCGGTCTCTGATGCTCATATTTCACCTGCTGACAACTGAGACACCGATCCACATAACCCACAATATCTTTCTTCATTCTCCTCCACAATAGTGCTGCCTCAAATCCTGATACATCTTCGCAGAACCCGGATGGATGGAATACCGCGAGCTATGAGCCTCCTCAAGAATTAACTCTAAAATCCCATCTACATTGGGCACACAAATCCAGCCCCGCATCCTCAATACACCATCATCACCAATGGTCACATCTCTGGCATCGCCATGCTGAACTCTGTCCTTGAGGACAAGCAAATACGGATCATCATATTGGCGTTCTCTAATGCAATCACATAAGGAAGACCAAGAAACCACGCAAGCCAATACCCGACTGGGCTCTGAAATGTCTAATCTCATAAAGAGATTGGCCAACGCCTGAACATCAACTGTAAAGGGCCTCTCCCCAACTGGAATGTATGCCAAACTCCTTATACTGACTGCCTTTTGGCTCAAAGCATCGGCCACTACATTGGCCTTTCCCGGATGATACAGAATATTAATATCATAACCTTTTAGCAACTCAAGCCACCTTCGCTGCCTCAAATTAAGTTCCTTTTGCTTGAAAAAATGCTGAAGACTGCGATGATCGGTGAATACCTCACAGGATACGCCATATAAGTAGTGCCTCCAAATATTCAAAGCATGAACTATAGCAGCCAACTCTAAGTCATGAACATGGTAGTTCTTCTCATGGGGCTTCAATTGACGAGAAGCATAAGAAATCACTCTACCCTCTTGTATCAACACACACCCAATCCCGAATCTCGAAGCATCACAATAAACGATATAAGAACCTGAAGCTGATGGAAAACCCAATGCTGGGGATCTGGTCAAAGCTGTCTTGAGCTTCTGAAAGCTCTCCTCGCACTCGTCCGACTATACAAATGGAGCACCCTTCTGTGTCAACTTGGTCAAGGGCGAGGAAAAAGATGAAAAACCCTGAACGAACCGGCTATAATAACCCGCCAAACCGAGGAAAGTACAAATCTCTGTGGCTTAGGACGGTCTAGGACAACTATGAACCGCTTCTATCTTCTTTGGATCAACCTGAATACTATCGCTGGACACCACCTGCCCCAGGAAAGCCACTGAACCGAGCCAAAACTCACACTTGGAGAACTTTGCATAAAGCTTCTCCTCTCTCAATCTCTGCAATACAACTCGCAAATGTTGTGCGTGCTCCTCTTGGCTACGCGGGTACACCAGAATATCATCAATAAAAATAATAACAAATGAATCCAGATGCTGCCGAAATACACTATTCATCAAATGCATGAACGCTGCTGGGGCATTAGTCAACCTGAAGGACATAACAAGAAACTCATAGTGCCTATATCTAGTCCTGAAAGCAGCCTTCATAATATCTGAATCCCTGGTCCTTAACTAGTGATAACCTGAACGGAGATCAATCTTGGAGAATACCCTCGGCCTCTGAAGCTGGTCAAATAAACCATTAATACGGGGTAGGGGGTACTTGTTCTTCACCGTTACTTTTTTCAATTACATGTAGTCAATGCACATTCTCATTGTGCCATCTTTATTCTTCACAAATAGAACCGGTGCACCCCACAGTGAGACACTCGGCCGAATAAACCCCTTTTCTAGGAGTTCCTGAAGCTGCTCCTTCAATTCTTTCAACTCTGCTGGTGCCATGCGATACATCGGGATGGAAATGGGCTGAGTGCCTGACACCAGTTCAATACCAAAATCAACATCCCTGTCTGGTGGCATGCCCGGTAGGTCTGCAGAAAATACATCAGGAAAATCCCTCACAACGGGAACAGAATCAATGTTAGGAGTCTCAGCTCCAACATCTCTCACAGATGCCAAATATGAAAGGCAGCCCTTCCCAACTATACGTTGGGCCTTTAAAAAAGAAATAGCTTTGCTAGAAACATAGTCAGTCACACCTCGCCACTCGATCCTCGGAACACCCGGCATAGCCAACGTAACTGTCTTAGCATGACAGTCTAGAATAACATGACACGGAGATAACCAGTCCATGCCCAGAATGACATCAAAGTATACCATACTCAATATCAATAAATCAACTTGTGTGTCCAGACCCCCAATAGTCACAAGACAAGACCGATACACATGGTCTACAATAATAGTATCGCCCACCAGGGTAGATACGTGCACAGGTAAAGCAAGACACCCTCGGGTCGTACCCAAATGCTGAGCAAAATATGACACATAAGAATAGGTAGAATCGGGGTCAAATAAGATAGAGATATACCTGTGGCAGACTGAGATAATACCTGTGATAACAGCATCCAATGCAATGGCATCTGTCCTGCCTGGAATAGCATAAAATCAAGCCTGGCCAGTACCGAATCGGCCTCCACCTCTAGGGCGACCCCTGGCTACCTGGCCTCCACCCTTAGCTGACTGGGCAGGTGCTGAAGAAACTGGAGCAGAGGACGAGGGCTGATCCCTCTGCTGATACTGACTACCACGAATCAAGGACACTGACTCCTCATATGACCAAATTCACCGCACTCGTAGCAACTACCAGGTGCTGGAGAAGGGGACTGAAGGGAACCCCTCGCACCAAAATGACCAGCCGATGCACTCAGCGCAGAAGAACCCTGAGCTGAAGAGGCATAAGATGAGCTCTGAGCTGGGAGGGCACTAAGTGAAGGCTGACCCTGCTGGAACCCCTGATGACCACGACCTGAAGATGCCCTACTACACTCTGGACAGGCCGACTGAGGAGGTCTGAAGGAACAACCTCGACCACGCTGGAACTGGCCCCTAGACGGAGCACTACTTAAACTTCCTGAACCTCGAGGCCTCTTGGCCTCCCTCTCCTCTCTCTCCCTGCGGCAAACCGTCTCGATATCACGAGCAATGTCAACCACCTCCTCGAACGAAGCACCCAATACTCTCTCTCTAGTCATCAAAATACAGAGTGAATAGTGAAGGCCATCCACGAATATCTTGATCCTCTCCCGATCTGTCTGGATCATCCAAGTAGCATGACGGGCCAACTGTGAAAATCTCATCTCACACTGGGTCACTGACATGTCCCCCTGATTCAACCTCAAACTGCCTACACAGCTCTTTTCTGCGGGACTGCGGTACATACTTCTCCAAGAAGAGAGTGGAGAATTGCTGCCAAGTAAGGGGTGCTGCGCCAATAGGCCTACGCCTCTCAAAATCCTCCCACCAAGTAAATGCAGCCCGTGAGAACCGAAAGGTAGTAAAAGCCACACCACTCGACTCCAAAATCCCTGCGGTGCGAAGCATACGCTGACAATTGTCAAGAAAATCCTAGGCATCCTCTCCCTCAGCACCACTAAATGTCGGAGGCTGGAGCCTACCAGATCTCTCAAGACGACGTTGCTCATCGTCTGGCATAGCTGGGACCATAAAGTCCTAAACTAGTGCAATCGGCTGAGCTGAAGCTGCTCCCGGTGTCTACAATCCCTGCACAACCTACTCAGGTGTGCGAGCGCCGGGGGTCTAACTGCCTTTCCCAACCTGTGAAGTAGCTGCTACAGTAGTAGCTGAAACTGCCTGAGCCAGGCCAGTGCAAACTGATAATATCTAAGCCAAGGCCTCCTGGAGACCCGAAATCACAATCGGCATTGTCGGTGCCTGAACAGGTGCTATTGGAGCATCCATAACTGGAGTCTGGTCCTGAGTTGGGGCAACTGGTGGATCAACAGGTACTACCCTCGCTGCTCTATCTCAACCACGACCACGTCCACAGCCTCTAGTGGCCTCAATATGTGGTACTAGTGGTCATCCACCATGTCCGATAGCGCGAGTCCTCGCCATCTGCGAGAGAATAGAACACAGAAGTTTAGTCCTTGGATTAACAAAGTTGCACGACAAGAATTTCAAGAATATGAAGTTTTTCCTAAAGGTTTTGCAGTCTCTCGAGGATAAATACAGACGTCACCGTACCGATCCACGAGACTCTACTAAACCGGCTTATGATTTGTGAGACCAAGTAACCTAGACTCTGATACCAACTTGTCATGACCCCAACCCCGGTCGTGATGGCACCCAACACACTGCTACGCAAGCCCAACCAGTTCAACAACCATAACCTTTTTTTTATATAGTTCATGATTCAATTAACACAAATAATTACTAAGTTATAATACTGAAACTCTGAAATATAATTAAAACATGCAGAAAACCCAAGTAGAAATACTGCTACACAGCCCGAAGAATCCGGTGTCATAAGTCTCATCCTCTAATATACGAGTGTCAACCTACTACATAATATTCTAAAGAAAAGCAGAATATAATAAATAGGATAGATGGGAAGATCAGGACTGCGGACGTCATGCATCTACCTTGATGCTCCCGGATATGATGCTCGACAAAGAAAGTCTCACTCAGTCTCAGTGAGTGCTCCTGAATCAGCACACAAGGTGCAGGGAATAAAGTGAGTACCTCCAACTCAGTGAGTAATAAACATAAATAAAGGCTAAGAATAAGAAATCACGGAAAGACGCAAAGTAAACTATAATTAGCAATTTAGAATATTTTTAAATAACAATAAAGAAACGAGTCCATGAATTAAGAGTACAGAAGTACTATGACAGGTAAACCAGATAAGGAACAAATGCGTAAATGAAATGCAACACATAGAACGGTACACTCTAGTACCCGCTGCGGCGTGCAGGCCGATCCATTTATCTATCGTCGGCGGCGCCTCCGGAGGGATCCTACAGCACAAGCGCAAATATCAAGCCATCTCGTGGCATAAATCATGCTCTCGGCCTCAATGTCAATATAATACCGCTGCGACGCGCAACCCGATCCATGCTTAGTCCAGAAATCATATAAGCCCCTCGGGTACTATTAAAATAATAGTTCTCAGCTAAAAAAGTCAAATAAAATACTGTTCAAGTTTTTAAATCATCGAAAGATGATTGAGTTTGCGAAACAGTATTAAAACTTAGTACTGAGATCAAATAATATGCCAAATAATGTGAAAACAGTGATAGCAATCCCTGAAGGGTTCAAATAATTAGCACGAAGCCCAAACACAACTATTTAATCCAAGTAGGATGATTCTCAAACAAGTTCTAATTGAAAACATAGTAAAAGCATCACTCGGGGCGGACCAAGTCACAATCCCCAATAACAAATGACCCCGCACTCGTCATAGAGCTCGTGTCTCGCCTCAATATAGCATTACGATGTGAAATTCTGGGGTTTCAAACCCTCAGGACATCATTTATATCTATTACTCACCTCTAACCTACCAAAAGTCTAGCTTACTATGCCCTTGCCTCTCGAATCACCCTCCTCGCCCGTTAAATCTGACCAAAACCACAACGAATACATCACAATATGCTAAAGGAATAATACCCAATCGAAATTGGTCGAAAAACATCAAGAAATCTAAAATTGGCAAAACCCAAGCCTCAGGCCCACTTTTTGAAAATCAAAAAATTTAACATCAATGGATTCCTTATCTTGCCACGAGTCTATGCATATCAAAATCTCCAAAATTCGAGCTCAAATGCTCCCTCAAATCCCAAATTTTTCATTCAAAATGTCAAGCCCTAATTCTTCCCTTTTTAATCAAATTTCCATGAAATTAAATGATGTTTCTAGGTCATAAGACTCACCTCCAATCAAACCCAGTCGAAAGCCTCTTTAATCCTCGTCAAAAGCTCTCAAGGTTGCTAACAAATGGTGGAAATAGACTAAGCTTCGCGGAGGAAATGTTTAATAAAACCCTTCTGCCCAGCTCTAATGCGAATGCGAGGGACTTCTCGCATTCGCGATGCCCAAAATTCCAGTGACCCAATTTCTCTCTTCACGAACGCAGTGACCCACCCGCGAATGCGATGCACAGGCTGGTAGAACTACGCGAATGCGAGACTTAAGTCGCGAACGCGATGAACAAACTCGGCAGGACCCCAGGCCCCTTCTACGTGAACGAGAATCCACCCTCGCGAACGTGATGGTCCAGAAAATAGCCTTCCACGAACGCGTGAGACCAAACACGAACGCGAAGTCAAAACTTTGGCCAGCACAGCTGCTGCATTTTCTACTGCAATTACCAAGTCCAAAACTCTCCGTTAGCTATCCGAAATCACCCCAAGGCCCCCGGGACCTCAACCAAAAGTGCCAACCCATATAAAACATCACCCAAACTCGTTCCAATCATCAAAACTCATCAAATAACACTAAAATCCTCAATTCCCAACGAATCCAAGCCTAAGTTCTTCAAAATCTTTCGAAACACGCATTCGATCAAAAAACCAACCAAATCACCTCTGAATCACCTAAAATTTTGCACACATATCCCAAATCACCTAAAGAAGCTACTGCAACTCTCGGAATTCCATTCCAACCCTCGAATCAAAATCTCACCTATCAACCAGATATCGCCAAAATGCTAACCTCGACAATTCAAGCCTAATTCTACATCGGACCTCCAAAATCACTTCCAATCACACTCCTAAGTCACAAATCACTCCCTGAAGCTAATCGAATCACCAAAAATCACACCCGAGCCTTATAACTCATAAGTCAACATCCGTTTGACTTTTCCAAACCAAACCTTCCTTAAAGAGACTAAGTGTCTCATTTCCTACAAAAACCAATCCAATTCAACTCTAACACACCAAATGCCGATAATAAAACATGAAAAGCATATAAATGGGGGAGACAGGGCGATAACACATGAGACGACGGGTTGGGTCATCACAGCTACATCCATCGATATTAAGTTCAACCCAGCCCATTGGAGGCTTTTGCCAATAAACAATCTGACAATGAATGGCAGGGGGAAGTTTCTCGATTCTACTGTACGCGACTTGCCATAGGTGGTGGAGCTGAAGATTTGGGAACCCTGTCTGGATAAGCATATTTGCCATTTTGATCACTTGTTGGATGATGAGATAATGGGACATGCGCTTTTCATCAAACCTAGCAGAGCATCTATTCTTCCAAATTTGCCAGCAAATGACTGAGGGCAGGCACCAAAAAAATGTCTTCTGAACTTCATTTTTGTAAGACAACCACCACCTCATAATTCTCTGTCTTACTATCACGACCCAAACCCACCTGGTCGTGAGGGCGCCTCTCATGAAGACGAGGCCAGCCAACAGAACATTTAACTCCTCAATTAACTGACAGTTATAAATCATAAGTAAGCTTAAAGCAAGAATATTGCAACTGGCAATACGGACATAACTGCGATAACAAGAAAAGCCAACCCAAATACTGCTCGCATTCGGGGTGTCACAAGTCATGAGCTACTACAGAGTTTAATAACTACTACAAGACTGTATATAAGAACATAGTCTGAGATAGATGAAATACAAGAAAAGATAAGGAATAAACGGGATTGTGGACGCTGACAGCTACCTCGTCTCTCCGGGTCCGCCTGGTCTGGATGGAAATCGAAGCTCAGGAACGAACTCTACTATACCTGTATCTGCACACACGGTGCAGGAAGTAATGTAAGTACTCTGACCCAGTGAGTAATAAAAATGAATAACGACTGAGGGTATAAAATCCCACACAGGCACAGATAATGCTATCTCAAGCAGTAAAAAACAAGTAAACAGTAGGAACCTATGAAACTTAGCAAGAAATTCTCTTTGAAAACAATTGATGTGAGCACGTGATTTTTACCCTAAGCAAATTATTCCAAAATACATGCAAAAATGATTTTGAATTTCTTGTGAAAATTTGTTGATAATTGTGTGGAAATACCATGATTTTTCTAATTTTTAAAAGAAAAACAAACGAAGAAAATCAAACATCATCTATTTGTATCAATTAGAAAATACCAAAAATAGAAA
>MU667847.1:2916-25409 GCA_026770625.1 Nicotiana glauca
TCTGAGGATGCTACAGATCGGCACAAGGCCCCAAACATGGCAATAAGCCCAGATATATTCAACACAGGGTGCGTATCAATCGCCAATATAGAAATATTCTTGTTCGGGATGGACTAAGTCACAATCCCCGGTCATAAACAATCCCGCACCTGCCAGGGGGTGCGAGTCACGCCCTAAATAGCGTCACAGTGTGATAAGCCGGGGTTTCAAACCCTCAGGCCATCATATACACCAACTACTCACCTCTAACTGGCCGTAGACTGGTCCGCAATGCCTTTTCCTTTCATATCCACCTCCTCGCACGTCGAATCTAGTCAAAACCACACCGAATACATAAATATGGGTCAAAGAAACATAACCCAATCAAAAATACTCGAAAAGTACTAAAATTCACGAAGTTGGTAAAACCCGAGCCCCGGGCCCACTTCTCGAAAAATTCTGAAAATCACACCAATGGATTCCTCGTCTTGCCACGAGTCCGTACATATAAAGTTTATTGAAAACGGAGTTCAAATGGCCTTTAAAATCCTAAACATTCGTTTTAAAAAATCCAAGCCCTAGTTCTTCACAATTTTTACCCAATTTCATGAATTTGAGTGTTGATTCTTCCATAAAATGGTATTTTCTAGTCAAAAGACTTACCTCCAAGCAATATCTGTTGAAACCCTCTTCAAATCGCTCAAAAAGCTCTCTTGGCGGAGTATAAATTGTGGAAATATAACGTGGGTCACGACTGAAATTAACCCTTAAACTGTTCTGTCCGGGCGACCCTTCTATGCGATCGCATCAATACCATTGTGATCGCATAGACCAAAAATCCAGGCCTTGAAAATCTTCTTACGAGATCGCATAACAGACCATATGATCGCATAGCTCTGCTTCTTCCTACTACGCAATCGCATTAACACCCACACGACCGCACTGAACAAGTTCCTCGACCTATGCGATCGCAGACACCTTCACGCGATCGCATAGAGAAAAATCTCCACCCCCTCAGAACCTTCTATGCGATCGCAGACATACCTACGCGATCGCTTAGAGTAAAATTTCTCTGCAAATTTCTGCTGCACTATTCATGTTCAAAATTCCCCGTTAGCCATCAGAATTCACCCCGAGGCCCTCGGGACCTCAACCAAATGCACAGATATGTTCTATTACTTCATTCAAACTTGCTCGTAACATAAAAACACTATCATAAACATCAAAATCATCGAATTACCACGGATTCAAGCCTAAGTTAAACTAAAACTTCCAAAACTTGCATTTGATCTAAAACCCGAAGTAAACACCTCCGAATGATTTGAAACTTTGCACGCATATCCAAAATCACCTAACGGAGCTACTGCAACTCTCGGAATTCCATTCCGACCCTCGGATCAAAATCTCAACTACCATCCGGAATTCGCCAAAATACAACCTTAGCCAATTCAAGCCTAACTCTACGCCGGACCTCCAAATTCAATTCCGATTGTGCTCCTAAGTCACAAATCATCCCCCGAAACTAGTCGAATCATCGAAAATCCATTCCGAGCTTTCTAACTCATAAGTCAACATTCGGTTGACTTTTCCCAACTTACCTTCTTATAAAGAGACTTATTGTCTTATTTCTAACCGAACTCTCTCCGAATTACTTCAAATTCTCCAAACATATATATTGAAACATATGAAAGCATAAAACGGGGAAAACGGGGCGGTAACTCCCGTAACGACGGGTCAGGTCGTTACACTAAACCTTTCACGGACTTCCAAAATGCATTCTGATCACGCTCCTAAGTCCCAAATCACCTAACGGAGCTAACCAAATCATAAAAATTTCGATCCGAGATCATATGCAAACAAGTCAAATCTTGTTCAAACCTTTCAAATTTTAAGCTTTAAACTGAGAATTGTTCTTCCAAATTCTTTTTGATTAATCCTGAAACAAAAACCAACGATTTACATAAGTCATAATACACTATCACGACCCAAACCCCGCACTGGTCGTGATGGCGCCTCTCGTGAAGACAAGGCCAGCCAACTAACCCAACTCGTCTCTTTCAAAAATAGTTAAGCATAAATGAACAGCAAAAATATGACTTAATAATATTAATTAACGAAATTACAACCCAACACAGCCCAAACCGGGGTGTCACAAGTCACGAGCATCTATAAAAAAAGTGAAACTGTGAAACTGTGAAAAAAAATTATTTGAACCACCATGCTGTATAGAAGCAGGGTACAACCCTTTGAAAAAAAATAGTGAAACTGTGAAATCTTTGGAAATATCTTGGCTCAGTTTAAAGTTCTTTTGAAAATGATCTTTTCAAATGTTATGAAAACGATTTCAAAATAGTTAGTGCTGATAAGCACAAAAAATCCGCCCCTCTGGCACAAATACCACAGTATAACAGGTAAAAGGCAAATAAATATGCAAGATGTGCACATAAAAGTTCGCCCCTCGGGCAATATCTCAAAATGGTACCAGCCTCTCGGGCTAACTCTCAGAAACACTCTCAGCCCCTCGGCTCTCTCTCTCAGATCACTCTCAGAACAGTATCATATAGTAACTGCTACGGCGTGCAGCCCGATCCACATATCACTGCGGCATGCAGCTCAATCCATATCTCGCTGCAGCGTGCAGCCCGATCCATATGGGTACCCGCGCTCACTGTGGGTGTGCAGACTCCGGAGGGGGCCCCTTATGGCCCAAGCGCAATATCAAGCCACCTCGTGGCATATAAAACAAGGCCTGAAAGCCTTCTCACATCACACTCGAGGCCCGAAAGCCTCCTCACATAACACTCGAGGCCTGAAAGCCTCCTCACATAACACTCAAGGCTTGAAAGCCTCCTCATATAACACTCAAGGCCTGAAAGCCTCCTCACATAACACTCGACAAAACCTCACATATGGCCCTCGGCCTCATCAGTCCAGAAAAACATCATAAGCCCCTCGGGCATCAATAAAATAGTAGTGCTCAGCCCAAACAACAGTGGAAATATCATTTAAGTCTCAAAGTTTAATTAAAAATGACTGAGTTTGTAAAACAGTATGATCAATAGGACTGAGTTCAAGTAGTATGTCAAATAGTGAGGAAACAGTGATAAAATCCCCGAAAAGTTCAAATAATTGACACGAAGCCCAACTATGGGAATCAACCCAAATCGTGACAATATCAAATAAGTTTCAGTCATATACACGGTAAGATCATCAATCGGGACGGACCAAGTCACAATCCTCAATAGTGCTCTACCCCACGCTCGCTATCCGGCGTGCAAGTCACCTCAATATAGCACTACGGTGTGCAAATCCAGGGTTTCAAACCCTCAGGATATCATTTACAAACATTACTCACCTCAAACCAGCTCGCGACGCCTTGCCCCTCAAATCGGCCTTCACACGCGTCAAATCTATCCAAAATCAGAGCGAATACATCACAATATGCTAAGGGAACAAAGCCCAAGCAAAAACAATCAATAACGGGCACAAATCCCAAAATTACCAAAACCCGAGCCCTGAGCCCACTTCTCAGAACTCAGAAATTTATACATCAACATGTTCCTTATCTCCTCACGAGTTCATACATACCAAGAACTCTAAAATCCGAGCTCAAATGACCCTTCAAATTCCAATTTAAAATTTCAAAAACTCAAGCCCTAGTTCTTCCCATTTTAGCCAAGTTTCCATGAATTTCAATGTTAATTTCACATAAAAATTGTATTTTTAGTTCATAGGACTTACCTCCAATCAATCCCAGTCGAAATCCTTTTAAATTTCCCCCAAAAGCTCCCGAGGTCAATCAAAAATGGTGGAAATAAACCTTAGCTCGCGGAACAAAATGAGCTTTTAAAACCCTTCTCTGAACAGGCAGCATCTGCGGTTGCCTTACCGCATTTGCGAGCACCGCATCTGTTGTTCTACCTCTGTTTCTACGGATCTTCATTAAGTCTACGACTGCTTTTGCGGTCAAGTCTCGCTTCTGCGGACCCCGCTTATGCGGTCAAACATCCGCTCCTGCGGAACTCCTCTAAAGCGTGCGGACCGCTTTTGCGGTCATTATCCGCACCTGCGGAATTCTCCAATTGGCCAACCTTCGCACCTGCGACCCATACTTCGCATCTACGGAACCGCATCTGCGGCCCCTTTTCCGCAGATGCAGAAATACCAGATATCAGCAACACCAGCAATCTCACAAGTCCAAAATTCATCCCGATGGCCATCCGAAATTACCCCGAGGCCCCCGGGACCTCAACCAAAAGTGCCAACCCATCCTAAAACGTCATTCAAACTTTCTCCAATCATCAAAACACCACAAACAACACTAAATCCATCAAATTACATCGGATTCAAGCCTAAGTTCTTCTAAAACTTCCGAATTACGCATGTGATCAAAAACCCGATCATAACACCTCCGAATGACCTGAAATTTTGCACATACATCCAAAATCACCTAACGAAGCTATAGCAACTCTCGGAATTTCATTCCAACCTCCGAATTAAAATCTCACCTATCAACCGGAATTCGCCAAAATACTAACTTCGCCAATTCAAGCCTAATTCTACACCGGACCTCTAAAATCAATTCCGATCACACTCCTAAGTCACAAAATCCCCCAAAGCTAACCGAAACACCGGAAATCACATCCAAGCCCTCTAACTCGTAAGTCAATATCCGGTTGACTTTTCCAATACAAATCTTCCTTAAAGAGACTTAGTGTCTCATTTCCATCTAAAACCAATCCAATTCAACTCGTTCACACAAAGCAAATCATTACACCCACGGTGAAAACAAATAACATATACCACGCAACTCGATAGGACATAACCGATACGCCATTTACTAAGCATAGCTCACTTACCCTTCCCGCTCGAATCCCACTAAAAGACCTCAATGGAACTGCACCATATGTGCCTATAACCAACGAACCAAAACATCTCGCCACAGGAAGGTAACTCATAGATCTCCCCCGATCACTGATAAGCTCAACAACGGTTGAATCAACACCTCCCTCAACAATGTCATTCGGAGACAACCAAGCCGACTCAAGATAGAACACTCACCATAAGAGCCCAAATAAGGGAGACAAATCCTTCCCAGCCGCCCGCTGGGTCTTCAAAATATAAAAATTCCAATAGGACATAATCCGTCGAACATCGCCACTAAGTTTGTGGTACTCCCGACATAGCCAACAGCGCCATCTCACCGCAATAGCCCAGAATAACACAACACGGAAACACCCCAATATAATATCTAAAATCTAACATACCCAACAAAAAAAGATCCACTCGGGCCTCCAAATCTCGGCAGTCACCAGACAATGCTGATACACACGATCTAGAATTGCAACATAGCCTGAATATAAGAACTTCCGGCCTCCAATTTTGTGTAGCACATAGGTCACCCTACCTGATCCCAAATTCCGTTGTCCGAATACATATCACACCTCAGGTATCCATTCATTCCACGAAAGACATTCTAAAATTATTCTATGCCATCAAGCAAACTCGAATATCAACAGTCGGTCCAATAAGAAAGTGCCGCAATACTATCAAAACATCGTCAGTTTAATCACATTACCCTTTTTTTCTAAGACATATACTCTCGTCAAATCAATTCCAATTAGCAGTGCCATTTTCCCTGATTATCTGAGGCTACCCGTTGCCTAAGAGTTTATGAACTTCCTTCCAGAATTGAACTGAAACATCATACAAGAAAATCTCGATCCCCCACAACACACCGCATATACGGTACCATCTAAGGATAACAGGAAAACTTTTATCTCCCTTCCGAGCCACAGACATCTACGAATTCAACTAGGCCAGAACTTCCATTGATCTCATCTAGAAGAAAAATCATTACACTTCCCATGCCTCTCATATTCATAGAAGATGCACCTCTTCAACCGTGGTAGAAATCAACAAGAACTCTCTCAATTCCGTTTGCATAAATTAAATTGCCAGGACGAAATCCTTCTAACTCGACCAAGCTAAGCAAGCCATCAAAACCCAAGAGCATTGCCGCAAAATACTTGTAAGGGCTCATTACCTCGAACACATACGAAGAATTAATTATATCCTTACTATATCGATTCGGTCTACTATCAAGCTATTCCATCTATCTAATTTCCCTTCTAATTCATCATCAACTGGATATTACCCCTTGTTGTAGCACCGCAGTTCCTTAACCCAGGCTCACTACACGAGACCCAAACACAAGACCACACTGTCTAAGACCCATAAGCCGCTGAATACTGTCTTAAATATTCCAGAAACACCACATTCCAGAATACTTTACTCTGAAGAACTCCCCGCGAATCTGAATTCGTTACCTTAACCTTCCAGATACCGATATATAGGATCCCACAATTAACATAAAAATACCACAAGTCTTTACCTTTTTTCAATGAAAACACAGTCTCTAACCATATACACAACCTTGAGATACCCGATTGTTTCCTGTAGAATCTTGAACACATTAGAACCATTCTCGAAAGTCATTCACTCTTATTCAAACTGCAAATTACCTGACCTAACGATCAGAACCACCCGTGCCTCATTGGCACTCTGATACCGCAAAATGAAATCCTCATCCCAATACAACCAAGCAACTTCCTGCTCTATGCGCCGAGCATCCTTTACCCACAACACTCTAAACATTCCATGATTCTCATACCCTAGAAGCATAATATAACCCTTGTCAAGCTTTCCTTTACTCTAGCCATAGCTATTTCACTCACACGCCCCCAAACTGGAACTAACGTAGCACCCAACCGTGCAATCAACTGCTCACAGCCGACTCCCCCACTTGGCTCGAAGCCATAACACTTTTACTCTATTGATGCCACAATACCATAGTGAGATTAAACTCAAATCATTTAGAAGTTATAAGAACACAGATCATCTAGTTCTGTAAATCTTCTACAAATCTCGCATTCACCCCCGCAACAGTTAAGCCCACTCTCTTAAGAAAATCCGAAATTTCAAATTTCAACACGTACCCTTCCATTACACGTGAGATCTTCTAACATACACATAAGGATCACACCACTTCTGAACACTCCGCCGGGGATAACCCACCTGCCTCGCCTCAATATAACATTTTCGTAACCTTCCACCGTCATACACATTACATAGCCACTTAGTCTTCCTAAGACTGAACTCATACCACAACATGAAATTTACTTCACTCCCATCTAGGAGACACGAAACGATTCTTCACGCGCTCATAACTCGGAGCTACACATCCAGTCACAATGGAATCGTACACTTAATAGTTCATTTATCATCCAGCAGACTCTCTTCGTTACTTCCAAGTCACATAAATACATCTCGCGGTACCAACATACTCATCGCATGGCTATCCAGCCGTCACTTCCATTAATAGGGACAGTACCGAACATAAAAGTTCAAAACTATGTGTTTACACAATCAGCACCTCGATGCTCGAGCCATAGGTAAAGATCCGGCCTCAAGTCCTCCAGACTGGCCCAACATACTCACAGAGATTACATCTCGCCCCTCGATCAGGGAATCACAAGCCATCAAGGCACATCAAATTCTGAGCGCTCATGCGCACATACGAACGCGTGGAAGGAATTTCAAGAGTTATATCTCAAGCTGAATCAAGTACGCACGATAAGGATTCCAAGAATGTGAAGTTTTCCTAAAGGTTATGCAGCCTCTCAAGGATAAATACAGACGTCTCCGTACCGATCCGCGAGACTCTACTAAACCCGCTCATGACTCGTGAGACCTAGTAACCTAGGCTCTAATACCAACATGTCGCGACCCAAACCCCGTACTGGTCGTGATGGCACCTATCGTGAAGACAATGCCAGCCAACTAACCCAACTCGTCTCTTTCAAAAATAGTTAAGCATAAATGAACAGCAAAAATATGACTTAATAATATTAATTAACGAAATTACAACCCAACACAGCCCAAACCGGGGTGTCACAAGTCACGAGCATCTGTAAGAATGTAATTACATTCAGAAGTCTAGAAATATGTTGAACATGAGTAATGAATAACATAGAGAGAAAACGATGTTGCGGACGCTGGCAGCTACCTCGCTAAACTCCTACAACTTTGCCTCCAAATAGCCAATACCCGCTATCGGGTGAATAAATACCTGCAACTGCACACGAGGTGCAGGGAGTAAAGAGAGTACTCCAACTCAGTGAGTAATAAAGGTAAATAACAACTTAGCAGTAAGAAATCACAAAAAGCAAACCACCATGATGTATAGAAGCAGGGTACAACCCTTTGAAAAAAATAGTGAAACTGTGAAATCTTTGGAAATATCTTGGCTCAACAGTTACGAAAATGATTTCAAAACAGTTAGTGCTGATAAGCACAGAAAAATCCACCCCTCGGGCACAAATACCATAGTATAACAGGTAAAAAGGCAAATAAATATGCAAGATGCGCATATAAAAGTTCGCCCTTCGGGCAATATCTCAAAATGGTACCAGCCCCTCGGGCTCACTCTCAGAAACACTCTCAGCCCCTCGGGCTCTCTCTCTCAGATCACTCTCAGAACAGTATCATATAGTAACCGCTGCGGCGTGCAGCCCAATCCACATATCGCTGCGGCATGCAGCCCGATCCATATCTCGTTGTGGCGTGCAACCCGATCCATATGGGTACCCGCGCTCACTGTGGGTGTGCAGATTTCGAAGGGGCCCTTTACGGCCCAAACGCAATGTCAAGCCACTTCATCGCATATAAAACAAGGCCTAAAAGCCTTCTCACATCACACTCGAGGCCTGAAAGCCTCCTCACATACCACTCGAGGCCTGAAAGCCTCCTCACATAACACTCAAGGCCTGAAAGCCTCCTCACATAACACTCGACATAACCTCACATATGGCCCTCGGCCTCACTCAGTCCAGAAAATATCGTAAGCCCCTAGGGCATTAATAAAATAGTAGTGCTCAGCCCAAACAATAGTGGAAATATCATTTAAGTCTCAAAGTTCAATTAAAAACGTCTGAGTTTGTAAAACAATATGATCAACAGGACTGAGGTCAAGTAATATGTCAAATAGTGAGGAAACAGTGATAAAATCCCTGAAGGGTTCAAATAATTGGCACGAAGCCCAACTATGGCAATCATCCCAAATCATGACAATATCAAATAAGTTTCAGCCAAATATACGGCAAGATCATCAATCAGGACGGACCAAGTCACAATCCCCAATGATGCTCTACCCCACGCTCACTATCTGGCGTGCAAGTCACCTCAATATAGCACTATGGTGTGCAAATCCGGGGTTTCAAACCCTCAGGATATCATTTACAGTCATTACTCACCTCGAACCGGCGAAATTTCCAGCTCGCGATGCCTTGCCCCTCAAATCGGCCTCCACGCGCATCGAATCTATCCAAAATCAGAGCGAATATATCATAATATGCTAAGGGAACAAAGCCCAAGCGAAAACAATCAATAACGGGCACAAATCCCGAAATTACCAAAACCCAAGCCTCGGGACCACTTCTCGAAACTCAGAAATTTATACATCAATACGTTCCTTATCTCCTCATGAGTTTATACATACGAAGAACTCTCAAATCCGAGCTAAAATGGCCCTTCAAATTCCAATTTAAAATTTCAAAAACTCAAGCCCTAGTTCTTCCCATTTTAGCCAAGTTTCCAGGAATTTCAAGGTTAATTTCACATAAAAATCGTGTTTTTAGTTCATACGACTTACCTCTAATCAATCCCAGTCAAAATCCCCTTCAATTTCCCCCAAAAGCTCCCAAGGTCGATCAAAAATGGTGGAAATAAACCTTAGCTCGCGGAACAAAATGAGCTTTTAAAACCCTTCTCTGAACAGGTAGCATCTGCGGTTGCCTTACCGCATTTGCGACCACCGCATCTGCGGTTTCTACCTCTGCTTCTGCGCATCTTCATTAGGTCCAGGACCGCTTTTGCGGTCAAGTCCTGCTTCTACGGACCCCGCTTATGCGGTCAAACATCCGCTCCTACGGAACTCCTCTAAAGCGTGCGGACCGCTTCTGCGGTCATTGTCCGCACCTGCGGACACCGCACCTGCGGAATTAATCCGCTTCTGAGGAATTCTCCAATTGGCCAACCTTCGCACCTACGACCCATACTTCGAATCTGCGGAACCGCATCTATGGCCCATTTTCCGCAAATGCGGAAATACTAGATATCAGCAACACCAGCAATCTCACAAGTCCAAAATTCATCCCGATGGCCATCCGAAATTACCCCAAGGCCTCCGGGACCTCAACCAAAAGTGCCAACCCATCCTAAAACGTCATTCAAACTTTCTCCAATCATCAAAACACCACAAACAACACCAAATCCATCAAATTACATCGGATCCAAGCCTAAGTTCTTCTAAAACTTCCGAATTACGCTTGTGATCAAAAACCCGACCATAACACCTCCGAATGACCTGAAATTTTGCACACACATCCAAAATCACCTAACGAAGCTATAGAAACTCTCGGAATTTCGTTCCAACCCCCGAATTAAAATCTCACCTATCAATCAGAATTCGCCAAAATACTAACTTCGCCAATTCAAGCCTAATTCTACACCGGACCTCCAAAATCAATTCCGATCACACTCCTAAGTCACAAATCATCTCTCGAAGCTAACCGAAACACCGGAAATCACATCCAAGCCCTCTAACTCATAAGTCAATATCCGGTTGACTTTTCCAATACAAATCTTCCTTAAAGAGACTAAGTGTCTCATTTTCATCTAAAACCAATCCAATTCATCTCGTTCACCCAAGACTCTTATAATGAAACATAAGGAAGCAGAAAAATGGGGAAACAGGGCGGTAACTCACGTGAAGATGGGCCGGGTCGTCACATCCTCCCCTACTTAAACACACATTCGTCCTCGAACGTACCCAGAGCTGTTCTAAAAGCCAACCAATCGCTGAATAACCTTACTATGCATATACCCGGGATAAGCCCGAACCAGTTGTAATACCTCATACCTAGAACCTTAGGTGCAATCATATGATATACTACGTAACCCAAACACTCGAAATGATAACTTCTATTCACATCAGTTGCCCACAACACCCGAATACCGGTAGCAACCCTCTTATCAACTAAGATTTTATTCCAACACTTTCATATACTACCAACGATAAATGAAACATGCACTAAACTGTAACCATCTCTAGGTCAACCATTCATGAAATCACCCCTTTTTGGCTAATACCACAGCAGATTTTCGAGGCGAACCTCGATATTATCCTTCCAACCAGCTGAATTCCAATCCGTTCGCATTCATTAATACTCATATGATCACCCTGAATCCAACACACCATTCCGGTAACATGACACATCAATACAGGCCTAAGACACGACTTGCATATTTCACGCACCAATAAGGAACGGTCTGAACATACCCAAATCATGAAGATGACCCAAACGAAAGAGTTGTACCTAAAGCTCATCAGTACCATCACAACACAAGGCTGAGACCACGTCTCACCTAATAGAAACAGAGCACATGAATCTATTCCGAAAGTCATATCTCCACGTAGCTTCGCTGCAATGCGCGATCCTATCCAAACACTGCGCCACATGGGACACCTCAAATCACTATGCTCAAAATTGATAACCACGCACAATTTGACGTCTGGAACCAAAGAAAATCATTACACCCACAGTGAAAACAAATAACATATACCACGCAACTCGATAGGACATAACCGATACGCCATTTACTAAGCATAGCTCACTTACCCTTCCCGCTCGAATCCCACTAAAAGACCTCAATTGAACCGCACCATATGTGCCTATAACCAACGAACCATAACATCTCGCCATAGGAAGGTAACTCATAGATCTCCCCCGATCACTGATAAGCTCAACAACGGTTGAATCAACACCTCCCTCAACAATGCCATTCGGAGCCAACCAAGCCGACTCAAGATAGAACACTCACCATAAGAGCCCAAATAAGGGAGACAAATCCTTCCCAACCGCCCGTTGGGTCTTCAAAATATAAAAATCCCAATAGGACATAATCCGTCAAACATCGCCACTAAGTCTGTGGTACTCCCGACATACCCAGCAACGCCATCTCACCGCAATAGCCCAGAATAACACAACACGGAAACACCCCAATATAATATCTAAAATCTAACATACCCAACAAAGAAAGATCCACTCGGGCCTCCAAATCTCGGCAGTCACCAGACAATGCTGATACACACGATCTAGAATCGCAACATAGCCTGAATATAAGAACTTCCGGCCTCTAATTTTGTGTAGCACATAGGTCACCCTACCTGATCCCAAATTCCGCCGTCTGAATACATATCACACCTCAGGTGTCCATTCATTCCACGAAAGACATTCTAAAATTATTCTATGCCATCAAGCAAACTCGAATATCAACAGTCGGTCCAACAAGAAAGTGCCGTAATACTATCAAAACAGCGTCAGTTTAATCACATTACCCTTTTTTTTCTAAGACATATACTCTCGTCAAATCAATTCCAATTAGCAGTACCATTTTCCCTGATATCTGAGGCTACCCGTTGCCTAAGAGTTTATGAACTTCCTTCCAGAATTGAACTGAAACCTTACACACGCAAATCTCGATCCCCCATAACACACCGCATATACGGTACCATCTAAGGATAACAGGAAAACTTTTATCCCCCTTCCGAGCCACAGACATCTACGAATTCAACTAGTCCAGAACTTCCATTGATCTCATCTAGAAGAAAAATCATTACACTTCCCATGCCTCTCATATTAATAGAAAATGCACCTCTTCAACCATGGTAGAAATCAATAAGAACTCTCTTAATTCCGTTTGCATAAATTAAATTGCCAGGACGAAATCCTTCTAACTCGACCAAGCTAAGCAAGCCTTCAAAACCCAAGAGCATTGCTGCAAAATACTTGTAAGGGCTCATTACCTCGAACACATACGAATAATTAATCATATCCTTACTATACCGATTCGATCTACTATCAAGCTATTCCATGTATCTAATTTCCCTTCTAATTCATCATCAACTGGACATTACCCCTTGTTGTAGCATCGCAGTTCCTCAACCCAGGCTCACTACACGAGAACACACTGTCTAAGACCCATAAGCCGTTGAATACTCTCTTAAATATTCCAGAAACACCACATTCCAGAATACTTTACTCTGAAGAACTCCCTGCGAATCTGAATTCATTACCTTTACCTTCCAGATACTGATACATAGGATCCCACAATTAACATAAAAATACCACAAGTCTTTACCTTTTTTCAATGAAAACACAGTCTCTAACCACATACACAACCTTGAGATACCCGATTATTTCCTGTAGAATCTTGAACACATTAGAACCATTCTCGAAAGTCATTCACTCTTATTCAAACTGCAAATTACCTGACCTAACGATCAGAACCACCTGTGCCTCATTGGCACTCCGATACCGCAAAATGAAATCCTCATCCCAATACAACCAAGCAACTTCCTGCTCTATGCGCCGAGCATCCTTTACCCACAACACTCTAAACATTCCATGATTCACATACTCTAGAAGCATAATATAACCCTTGTCAAGCTTTCCTTTACTCTAGCCATATCTATTTCACTCACACGCCCCCAAACTGGAACTAACGTAGCACCCAACCGTGCAATCAACTGCTCACAGCCGACTCCCCCACTTGGCTCGAAGCCATAAAACTTTTACTCTATTGATGCCACAATACCATAGTGAGATTAAACTCAAATCATTTAGAAGTTGTAAGAACACAGATCATCTAGTTCTGTAAATCTTCTACAAATCTCGCATTCACCCCCGCAACAGTTAAGCCCACTCTCTTAAGAAAATCCAAAATTTCAAATTTCAACACGTACCCTTCCATTACACGTGAGATCTTCTAACATACACATAAGGATCACACCACTTCTGAACACTCCATCGGGGATAACCCACCTGCCTCGCCTCAATATAACATTTCTGTAACCTTCCATCGTCATACACATTACATAGCCACTTAGTCTTCCTGAGTCTGAACTCATACCACAACATGAAATTTACTTCACTCTCATCTAGGAGACACGAAAATATTCTTCACGTGCTCATAACTCGGAGCTACACATCCAATCACAATGGAATCGTACATTTAATAGTTCATTTATCATCCACCAGACTCTCTTCGTTACTTCTAAGTCACATAAATACATCTCGCGGTACCAACATACTCACCGCATGGCTATCCAGCCGTCACTTCCACTAATAGGGACAATACCGAACATAAAAGTTCAAAACTACGTGTTTACACAATCAGCACCTCGATGCTCGAGCCATAGGTAAAGATCCAGCCTCAAGTCCTCCAGACTGGACCAACATACTCACAGAGATTACATCTCGCCCCTCGATCAAGGAATCACAAGCCATCAAGGCACATCAAATTCTGAGCGCTCATTCGCATATACAAACGCGTGGAAGGAATTTCAAGAGTTATATCTCAAGCTGAATCAAGTACGCACGATAAGGATTCCAAGAATGTGAAGTTTTCCTAAAGGTTATGCAGCCTCTCAAGGATAAATACAGACGTCTCCGTACCGATCCGCGAGATTCTACTAAACCCGCTCATGACTCGTGAGACCTAGTAACCTAGGCTCTAATACCAACATGTCGCGACCCAAACCCCGTACTGGTCGTGATAGCACCTCTCGTGAAGACAAGGCCAGCCAACTAACCCAACTCGTCTCTTTCAAAAATAGTTAAGCATAAATGAACAGCAAAAATATGACTTAATAATATTAATTAACGAAATTACAACCCAACACAGCCCAAACCAGGGTGTCACAATTCACGAGCATCTATAAGAATGTAATTACATTTAGAAGTCTAGAAATACGTTGAACATGAGTAACGAATAACATAGAGAGAAAATGATGTTGCGGACGCTGGCTGCCACCTCGCTAAACTCCTAGAACTTTGCCTCCAAATAGCCAATACCCGCTATCGGGTGAATAAATACCTGCAACTGCACACGAGGTGCAGGGAGTAAAGTGAGTACTCCAACTCAGTGAGTAATAAAGGTAAATAACTACTTAGTAGTAAGAAATCACGTAAAGCAAACCACCATGATGTATAGAAGCAGGGTACAACCCTTAGAAAAAAAATAGTGAAACTGTGAAATCTTTGGAAATATCTTTGCTCAACAGTTACAAAAACGATTTCAAAACAGTTAGTGCTGATAAGCACAGAAAAATCTTCCCCTCAGGCAAAAATACCATAGTATAACAGGTAAAAAGGCAAATAAATATGCAAGATGCACATATAAAAGTTTGCCCTTCGGGCAATATCTCAAAATGGTACCAGCCCCTCGGGCTCACTCTCAGAAGCACTCTCAGCCCCTCGGGCTCTCTCTCTCAGATCACTCTCAGAACAGTATCATATAGTAACCGTTGCGGCGTGCAGCCCGATCCATATCTCGTTGCGGCGTGCAACCCGATCCATATGGGTACCCGCGCTCACTGTGGGTGTGTAGATTTCGGAGGGGCCCCTTACGGCCCAAGCGCAATATCAAGCCGCCTCATCGCATATAAAACAAGGCCTAAAAGCCTTCTCACATCACACTCGAGGCCTGAAAGCCTCCTCACATAACACTCGAGGCCTGAAAGCCTCCTCACATAACACTCGAGGCCTGAAAGCCTCCTCACATAACACTCAAGGCCTAAAAGCCTCCTCACATAAAACTCGACATAACCTCACATATGGCCCTCAGCCTCACTCAGTCCAGAAAATATCGTAAGCCCCTCGGGCATCAATAAAATAGTAGTGCTCAGCCCAAACAACAGTGGAAATATCATTTAAGTCTCAAAGTTCAATTAAAAACGGCTGAAATTGTAAAACAACATGATCAACAGGACTGAGTTCAAGTAATATGTCAAATAGTGAGGAAACAGTGATAAAATCACCGAAGGGTTCAAATAATTGGCACGAAGCCCCACTATGGCAATCATCCCAAATCATGACAATATCAAATAAGTTTCAGCCAAATACACGGTAAGATCATCAATCAGGACGGACCAAGTCATAATCCCCAATGATGTTCTACCCCACGCTCACTATCTGGCGTGCAAGTCACCTCAATATAGCACTACGGTGTGCAAATCCAGGGTTTCAAACCCTCAGGATATCATTTACAGTCATTACTCACCTCGAACCGGCGAAAATTCCAGCTCGCGACGCCTTGCCCCTCAAATCGGCCTCCACGCGCATCGAATCTATCCAAAATTAGAGCGAATATATCATAATATGCAAAGGGAACAAAGCCCAACCGAAAACAATCAATAACGGGCACAAATCCCGAAATTACCAAAACCCGAGCCTCAGGACCACTTCTCGAAACTCAGAAATTTATACATCAATACGTTCCTTATCTCCTCACGAGTTTATACATACAAAGAACTCTCAAATCCGAGCTCAAATGGCCCTTCAAATTCCAATTTAAAATTTCAAAAACTCAAGCCCTAGTTCTTCCCATTTTTGCCAAGTTTCCAGGAATTTCAAGGTTAATTTCACATAAAAATCGTGTTTTTAGTTCATACGACTTACCTCCGATCAATCCCAGTCAAAATCCCCTTCAATTTCCCCCAAAAGCTCTCAAGGTCGATCAAAAATGGTGGAAATAAACCTTAGCTCGCGGAACAAAATGAGCTTTTAAAACCCTTCTTTGAACAGGTAGCATCTGCAGTTGCCTTACCGCATTTGCGACCACCGCATCTGCGGTTTCTACCTCTGCTTCTGCGCATCTTCATTAGGTCCAGGACCGCTTTTGCGGTCAATTCCCGCTTCTACGAACCCCGCTTATGCGGTCAAACATCCGCTCCTACGGAATTCCTCTAAAGCGTGCGGACCGCTTCTGCGGTCATTGTCCGCACCTGCTGACACCGCACCTGCAGAATTAATCCGCTTCTACGGAATTCTCCAATTGGCCAACCTTCGCACCTACGACCCATACTTCGAATCTGCGGAACCGCATCTATGGCCCCTTTTCCGCAAATGCGGAAATACTAGATATCAGCAACACCAGCAATCTCACAAGTCCAAAATTCATCCCGATGGCCATCCGAAATTACCCCAAGGCCTCCGGGACCTCAACCAAAAGTGTCAACCCATCCTAAAACGTCATTCAAACTTTCTCCAATCATCAAAACACCACAAACAACACCAAATCCATCAAATTACATCGGATTCAAGCTTAAGTTCTTCTAAAACTTCCGAATTACGCATGTGATCAAAAAACCGACCAAAATACCTCTGAATGACCTGAAATTTTTCACACATATCCAAAATCACCTAACAAAGCTACAGCAACTCTCGGAATTTCATTCCGACCCCTGGATCAAAATCTCACCTATCAACCGGAATTTGCCAAAATACTAACTTCGCCAATTCAAGCCTAATTCTACACCGGACCTCCAAAATCAATTCCGATCACACTCCTAAGTTACAAATTATCCCCCGAAGCTAACCAAAACATCAGAAATCACATCCGAGCCCTCTAACTTATAAGTCAACATCTGGTTGACTTTTCCCATACAAACCTTCTTTAAAGAAACTAAGTGCCTCATTTCCATCTAAAACCAATCAAATTCAACTTGTTCACCCAAGACTGTTATAATGAAACATAAGGAAGAAGAAAAATGGAGAAACGGGGCGGTAACTCACGTGACGACGGGCCGGGTCGTCACATCCCACGGGGCAAATCATGCCCGATCAAAGTGCAAAAGCTCAAAATAACCGGTCGGGTTGTTATAATTTTTTAAAAATATTAGACATACACCAGTACAAACTATAGAAACTACAACCAGGTTAAGAACACGATTAAAACCAGAAAAACCTGCAAGAAAATCAGCAAGACTGTTGTAAAGAATATAAAGATAAAAATACATGTTGTAATATTAAATAATTTTATAATTTTAAAACATGAATACAAAAAATAGGAATAATAAAAAATGAAAAAGGATCTAGATAATATAGTAAAAATATTAGAAGAAATAGAAATAATAAGAGAAAACCCCTTAAAACATTGGGAAAACTATAATATTATGTGTAAATTAGAAATAATTAATCCAGAATAATAATTAAAAGAGCTTCAATAGAAGCAACAAATCAAGATCTAGATGACTTCAAAATTCAAATTAAAGAAATCATGAATTTAGGCGTAATAAAGAGATCTACTTCTAAACATAGTTCAGCAGACTTCATGGTTAGAAATCATAGTTAAATAATAAGAGGAAAAGCAAGAATGGTAATAAACTAAAAGAGACTTAATGATAACACTAGAACAGACGGATATAAGTTACCTGATAAAACAGAACTAATAAATAAAATACATGAAAAAAAGATATTCAGCAAGTTTGATTGTAAATCAGGGTATTGGCAAGTAAAAATGCATGAAGAAAGCATTGAATGGACGGCAATTACTTGTCCAGAAGGGCATTTCGAACGGTTAGTAATGCCTTTCGGACTAAAAAGAGCTCCACCAATTTTTTCAACGAAAAAATGGATAGTATATTTGGAGAATATAAGAGATTTGTTTTAGTATATGTAGATGATATATTAGTATTCAGTAAGGATATTAAATAACACTTAGGACATCTACAGATAGTATTTAGATTATTTATAGATACAACAACAATAACTACCCAGTAAAATCCCACCAGGTGGGGTCTGGGGAGGGTAATGTGTACGCAGACCTTATCCTTACCCGATAGGACAGAGAGGCTGTTTCCGATAGACTCTCGGCTCAGAGATTATTTATAGATAATGGAATAATAATTAGTAAAAAGAAAATGGAACTATGTAAAAGTTATATAAATTTTCTAGGAGTAGTTTTAGGGGATGAAAAAATTAAATTACAACCTCATATAGCTAAAAAGGCTCTAGCAATGCCAGATAAATTAGACAATACTAAAGAACTACAAAAGTTTTTAGGAATAGTAAATTATGCAAGAAATTTTATAAAAGACCTAGGAAAAATAGCAGGACCACTATATGCTAAGACAGGCTCTACAGGACAAAAACATTTTAGCACAAAAGATATTAAATTAGTACAAAAAATTAAAAAAAAAAATAAAAAATATTCCTGATTCAAATATGCCATTAGAAATAGACTACTTAATTATAGAAACAGATGGAAGCTTTGAAGGATGGGGAGCAGTTTTGAAGGCAAAACCAAATAAATATAGTGATAAGAATACAGAGAAAATATGTGCTTACCAAAGTGGCAAATATAGAGAAAAAGGAAATATTAGTAGTATAGATACAGAAATATTAGCTGTAATATACAGATTAAATAGCTTTAAATTATATATATTGAATAAACAAGAAGTAACAATTAGAACTGACTGCGAAGCCATAGTTAAGTTTCACCAAAAGATCAATGCAAAAAACAGTAGTAGAAGAAGATGGTTAAATTTTATTGATACTATATCAATATATAACTTAGTTTTTAAATATATTAAAGGAAAAGATAATAATTTAGCAGATCAGTTAAGTAGGCTCAAAATTACTGTCAATTAATAAAAATATTTTACATGTACAGCATGAGACCAACAGTTTTCAAGACTGAAGACAAGGGAAAGAGCATTCAAGTCTCACCCTTAGACAAATACTTGCAGACAGAATTAGGTAATCTTAATTTTAAACTTTTACAGAACAAACTCACATGGATAGGATAATTTTTGAAAAACATAATTTAATATTCTTTCCACCGTCAAATATATCATTTAGAGTTTTACCAGAATGTGTCATAGATAGACCTCAAAGATGTTTAATTGATAATTTATGGATAGCATATAATAAAAAAGACACTAAATATTTTATAGCGGCCCTTAATGCCTTAGGACAGTATTTTACAGATAAAAACCAAGAAAAAAGATTTAAATATTATATAGTTATACATGGTAAGACAAATGGCATTTTTCAGACATGATTGGAGGTATTAGACTCTATTAAAAATATAGAAAATCCATTTTTCAAAAGTTTTAATGATTTTACTAAAGTACTAGACTATGCTAGAGGAATACTAGGACCAAACTACTACATCTCCCCAGCACTCAGACAAATCCCAGAAAAAATACCCCAATATAATATCCAAAAAGACAATGACAAGATAATATTATGTGATTGTTGCTCATCAATGATGGAAGCTTTCAAACGAATAAACAGAAAAAATGAAGTCTTGGCACAGGAAAAAACAAGACTTATGGAGCAAGTGAAGGTACTAGAATAGAGAATACATGCATTAAAATTTAAATTGACACAATCCCAGACGCAAGTTGTGTCTCAACAAGACATAGATATGAGTATTACAAAAGAGAGTTCTCCATCTCAAGAAAAAATGGATGAGAAGGGTGTGCATTCCCCAATGAATGCAGCAAAATCAACTGTATCAGATAATAATACAGCTAGTCCGGTTCAAACGGTAATCGGTAAAGACATATCAAATCCGTTTATGGCTGTCACTTTGCCAAAAAGTAAAGATAAAGGTTCATCAAGACAGAGACTACCTAGAACACTAACACAGGGAGAAGCATTAAAAAAAAAGAACATAATTTCTAAAAAGAAAAATATGAAAAAATAGCAAACATAATTAAACAGACATTAAAAAATTTCTTTGAAGAAAAGGAAAAGCAAGACAAACATATGATTAAAAGTCCCAGTCTTAATCCAAGTCCAAAAATGTCTCAAGGCTCAGGAGAAGATGATAATTACGAAGATGAAGACCACCTAAATTTCCAAGATTCCCAGGATCCATACGAAGATGATTCGGGAATGCGTTTTGATTCAATAGCTTTGCATAACTTAGACATGTAAAAGCAAAGGTCCCGAAGCAAATGAGAGCAACAAAGACAAAAGATAAGCAAGGGCAATAATGCGGAAGACAAAAGAAAAGAAGACATGACATAATGAAGATGCGATAAAAAGTAAAGTTGAAATTTTGAGTGGAAGAAAAAGTTACAAGTACTAAAGGAATCTCTTCTCAAACCATGTGAAGATGGGGCCTAATGAAGTACCCTACAAGACTAGAAGACAAAGATTTCTGGAAATGTTTGAAGTTCATTTTTTAAATTCGCTTCAAAACTCGGCTATAAAAGGGAGAGAAAGAAGAAGATAAAGACACAACTACAAGAGAAAAGAACACTACAACACTCTGCAAAAAGCCATCCAAACACCCTTTTTCATTACCAACCATCCTTCAAAAATCTTTGTAATATACCTTGTAAAATATTTCCATATGTATGCCTTAGAAGTTCCTACTTCAAGCTTGTAAAATAAATAAATCCTTATGTTTGTGTTTCAAGTCTTTAATTCCCAAGTCCAGTAAGCTCTTTCGGGTTTCCCGAAAGGAAAATCTCTCTCCTGTAAACATGTAAATTACTTATTTTATCTAAAATTTCTAGATATTACCCATGTTTTTATAGTATTTATGTTATTATGTTTATTAGTTTTTAGTTACTGGTTTGTATATAACCTGATATCACTCTTAGTATATGGTTATCTTTCTAATTTCTTAATAATTTTGATGGATTAACCTATAAATTCCTAGGAGAAACCAGTTAAGTTAAACCCAAAATTAACCAAAAATGGGTACATACATTTAACCGAGGCCAGGGTGTGGTTAAAGAAAAAAGATTTAAGAAAAGATAAAAATCTTTAAACAGTTGAAAAGAAGAGATAAACAGAGTAGAGTAAAAAAAAAGTATAGAGGGGATAATTTCAGTTCATAATTTTGATAAAACTGAAACAATATAGGTTTACAGAATAAGAGAGAGAGTACCGAGTAGGATTTTTACAACATAAGACGTTAATATTTTTACCTTATAAATTTTACCGTACCAGTAAATCTTTCAAGAGAAACTTAATTATTTTTACTGTTAATGTCTATTAATCGTAATAACTATACTTATCCAAAAATATTTGCTAGAAGCCTTACCTCAAGTCTAGAAGAATTTAAATTAGACGTAGAAACCGGTTTTTATTCGATAATAGACTTAGCAGTATATTTTATTTACCTACAATAAAATAGTATTATTTGTTCAGGTATATATAGAAAACAACTACATTTTATATTTCTAATACTATCATATCATCAATCATACCATCTAAGATCATATTATCTAAGAAGAAGATTATAATTTTAATACTATACTTTTATAATATTATTTATCTAATTTATACCGGTTTTTATTCGATAATAGACTTAGCGGTATATTTTATTTACCTACAACGAAATAGTAGTATTTGTTCAGATATATATAGAAAATAACTACAATAACAACAACAACTACCCAGTATAGTCCCATAAGGTGGGGTCTGGGGAGGGTAATACGTACACAGGCCTTACCCCTACCCGAAAGGGTAGAGAGGTTGTTTCCAATCGACCCTCGGCTCAGGAAAAGTAGAAGGAAAACAAAACAAAAACAAAAGAGCATTAGTAACTCCAGCAGAAATCACATAAATAATTATCTAAACATA
>MU667847.1:26736-36789 GCA_026770625.1 Nicotiana glauca
AATTACAAAAAATTCTAGAAGCCCCTATCCTAAAACCCTGATACTAGACCTCCAGACTTTCCTATCAAGGGTCATATCCTCGGAAATCCGCAATCTAGCCATGTCCTGCCTAATCACCTCTCCCCAATATCTCTTGGGCCTCCCTCTGCCTCGACTCGCGCCAACCACCGCCAGCCGCTCACAACTCCTCACCGGGGCATCGGGGCTTCTCCTCCGCACATGCTCGAACCACCTGAGCCTCGTTTCCCGCATCTTCTCATATACTGGGGCCACCCCCAATAGAAAATAACTACATCTTCTAATATTATCGTATCATCAATCATACCATCTAATATCATATTATCTAAGAAGAAGATTATAATTTTAATATATATATATATAAACGCCAAATATATAGCTAGTCCCTTAAACTTGGCTCTGATTTCCACTTAGAATATATATATATATATATATATAAACGCCAAATATATAGCTAGTCCCTTAAACTTGGCTCTGATTTCCACTTAGACACCTCAACTAACAGTGTTTCCCATCAAACCCATGAACTATATTTAAACTATGCATATTAGACACATACAGTTTATATGGCACAGTGCATGTATAAATGAAGGGGTTTTGACATAATTATCCACAAAAATAAAACTATTTACCCTTATTTATTCATTTGTTTTTGTAACGACCCGACCGGTCGTTTTGAGTTTTTGCACTTCGCTCGCCAGTTCTCAGGCATGACTAGCCCCGTGTGACGTATTATGACTTATGTAAATCATCGGTTTTAATTTTCAGGATAATCGGAATAAATTTGGAATAATAGTTCTCAGTTTGAAGCTTAAAATTTGAAAGGTTGACCAAGTTTTGACTTGTTGGTATATAATCCCAAATTGGAATTTTTATGATTAGGTTAGCTCCGTTAGGTGATTTGGGACTTAGGAGCGTGATCGGAATGTGTTTTGGAGGTCCGGAGTACATTTAGACTTGAATTGGCGAAATTTAATTTTTGGCGATTTCCGGTTGATAGGTGAAATTTTGATATAGGGGTCGGAATGGAATTCCGGAAGTTGCAGTAGCTTTGTTGTGTCATTTGTGACATGTGTGCAAAATTTCAGGTCATTCGGACGTGATTTGGTTGGGTTTTTATCAAAAGCGAAATTTTAAAGTTTTTGAAATTCTTAAACTTGAATCCGATGTGAGTTTGGTATTTTGATGTTGTTTTGGGCGTTCCGAAGATTGGAACAAGTTTGAATGATGTTATGGGATATGTTGGCATGGTTGGTTGAGGTCCCGAGGGCCTCGAGTGAGTTTCGGGGTGGTTCCAGACCATTTCTAAGCTATTTTTAGCTGCTGGTTTTTTGCTACAGTAGTGTTCTACGCGATCGCGTGGAATTGGATGCGATCGCTGTGAGTAAAATGCGAGAAAAATATTAGTGCTTCGCGATCGCGGATGAACCATCACGATCACATAGAGTAAATAGTTTGCTACACTGATCCTACTTTGGAAGCTTATATCTCACACTCTATAAAGAATTTGAAGATGAATTAAACATAAAAGTTGTAGCTCTTTGTGTCTATTTTTCAGAAATATAAATTAATTAGAATTTAGATTTGTGTACAAAAAGTTATGGTAGTTACACTATAGGCTATCTGGGGAGAGTTGGTAAATCTCTGCTGCACATGACTGATTTTTGTAAGTTTATATATCACAATATATAATGATTCGTGAAATGAGAAACCTATCAAATTGTAGCCCTTGGTGTCTAGTTTGTAGAACATTAAACCATTTGTCATTTGGAGTTGTGTGTAAAAAGTTATGGCCATTATACTGGAGGTTGTTCGAAAGATAGAACTTGTTCTTTGCGATCGCGAAGGGCAAATATGGGCCTGAGAAAAGTTGCGCTTCGCGATCGCAAAGCATTTTCCGCAATTGCGAAGAGTATATACCTGGGAAGAAGCTTTATTTCGAGGTTTCGGCCATTTTTAATATTTTTGGACCAAGGGAACTCGGGTGAGGCAATTTTTTGAGAGATTTTCAAGGAAAACATTGGGGTAAGTGTTCTATATCCAAAAGTGATTATATTTAATGATTCCATGGTTATTTTCATCAAGAATTAGTGAATAAAATGGAAGAAATTGGAGAAATTTTGTAAACTTTTCAAAAAAAATGAAAATTCTAGATATTGGAGGCCGAATTGTTGTCGGATTCTTGTAAAATTTATATGGTTGGACTCGTGGTTGGATGGGGTTTCATGTCACGACCCAAAATCCACTAAGAGTCATAATGGCGTCGGACACTACTATCAGGCAAGCCAACCAAATTACTTAATCCAAATCTCGTTTTAATACTTTTTAAAATCCAGGAATTTCCTTCAAATTTAGCAATTTTTAAAAGATGATAGTCTCAAATCGAATTTAAATGATAAGCAGTTAATATAAAATACTTCAAACCATCCCAGAACCCGGTGTCACAAGTGCATGAGCATCTAATGACAAGGAAATAAAATACAACATCCGTCCGGAATACAGTGGATAGGAAGTAAATACAGTATACTAGAAGTGACTGCTCTAGCTGCGGCCGTCTCGAATAATGCAGCTCACCTAGTCCCAGAATCATATGTGCTGCTACGCCCAGTAGGCCGCAAGAGTTACATATACCTGTGCAACAAAAATGCACAGAAGTGTAGTATGAGTACGTAAACAACGTGTACTCAATGAGTATCCCGTCTAATCTCGAAGAAGTAGAGATGAGATGGTCAACTTCGACACTTACTAGTGGTCCAATAATGAGGCCAATAATACATTAAATCGTGGATTTCTATAAACATGATTTTATTCCAATAGAAGGAAATAAGTAAACAATTTTTTCTTTTATAGGAAATTTCCAAATTCCTCTTTCTTTATTATCCAAATATTCTCAAGCTATGAAGAGGCATCAACAACTTTAATAAATTCAAGGAAGCAATACAAGCATGCGCAAATCGTGCCGAGGTCGACGGCCCGCTCCAACAGAAATGTAAACAGTGCATTGACGAGGGTCGAACGGCGCGAACCATAGATGCATCTATTTAATCTGCCGAGGCGTTCGGCCGGCTCCAAAATTTAAACACACATAGACAGTCAATCAAGAGTCCACACGGAGTAATTATCCAAAGAAAGTCAATCCTCTTTTAACCATTTAAGAAATATGAAGTTTAATCCTTTTAGAAATTTATTTACTAATTCAATGTGATTTAAGCAATTCAAGCTGTTAATAAGTTTACGATTAATCCAAGTATAGCATGCTTTTGCGTCCTAGACTACCCGAACAATAGCATAATAGTAGCTACGCATGGACTCTCGTCACCTCGTGCGTACGTAGCCTCCACAAGTAGGAGCACATAACCAATTAACTCACTTATGGGGACAATTCCCACTTACAAGGTTAGAAAGGAGACTCACCTCGCTCCGAAGGTCCATAACTGACATTCCACGCCCTTCCGAAGACTCGAATCGATGCTCAACGCTCCAAAACTAGCCAATAATTATGTAAATCCATTAATATATGCTAAGGTACTCATTATAATCCAATTTATAGTAATTCCTAACCCCCGTCGAAAATTTGACGAAAATGCCCTCGGGCCCACGTGCCTGGAATCCGAAATTTTTCGAAGATAAAGATTACCAATGAACTCATGAACTCAATTATATGATTTTCTCTTAATTTCATCCCCAAAATCGTGGCTAAATTCCAAGATTACTAATTTTCTAGGTTTTCCACCAAAATCTCAAATTTATACTAATTTTAATGCTCAAATCCATACTTAGTTGATGTATTTAACTCAAAATAGGTGGGAATGACTTACCTTGACGTTGATGACAAAAATCCCCTCTTGAAGCTCCCCAAAAATTGCCCAAGCCATGAAAATATGAGAGAAAATGGCAAATCCCGATTTTAAAGCAACCCCTCTGCCTCCAGCTACTTTCGCTTCTGCGGAAGAAATTCCGCTTCCGTGGTCCCGCTTTTGCGGACCATCAGCCGCTTCTGCGGCTTCCACTAGGCCGCCCATTTTCTCTTTTGCATTCCCCTAACTGCAGATGCGGTCCCGCTTCTGCGGAACCTTGACCGCATCTGCGGTCCACGAGCCCCTGGCAAAATCCGCTTCTGCGCTCCTCCTTCCGCAGGTGTGGTCCCGCTTCTGCGAAAATATGACCGCATCTGCGGTCCAAGCTCCCTTCACCTCCACCCGCTTCTGCAGTTCCCTTTTCCGCTTCTGCGGGGCCTCTTCTGCAGTTAACCCATCGCAGAAGCGATTATACTAGCAACCAGACCCTTCAGCTATATTAAATTCCAAATTTCGATCTGTTAATCACCCGGAATCCAACCGAAGCCCCCCGGGACCTCAACCAAACATACCAACCAATCCCAAAACACATTACGAACTTGCTCGAGGCCTCAAATCACATCAAACAACGCTAAAATCATGAATTAACCTCCAATCCAAGCTTTATGAACTTTAGAACTTCCAACTTCGACTTTCGATGCTTAAACCTATCAAATCACGTCCGATTGACCTCAAATTTTGTACACAAGTCATATTTGACATTACGGACCTACTCCAGCTTTCGGAATAGGATTCCGACCCCGATATCAAAAAGTCCACTTCTGGTCAAACTTCTCAAAAACCTTCAAATTCCTATCTTTTAGCCAAATGGCTTCAAAATGACCTACGGACTCCCGAATTCACTTCCGATCGCGCTCCCAACTCTAGAATCACCTAACGGAGCTATTCATAGACTCATAATCACACATCGATAACTCTGAAATGCACTTCAACCCAAACTTATGAAATTTCTTTCAAAATGCTAACTTCCACAATAGTCGCCAAAACGCTCCCGGGTTATCCTAAACACGATCCGGGCATACGCCCAAGTCTGAAATCATCATACAAACCTATTGGAACTTTCAGATCCCGATTCCGAGGTCATTTACTCTAAATTCCAATCCTAGTTAATTCTTTCAACTTTAAGCTTCCGAAATGAGGATTCTCTTTCGAAATCGACTATGGACTTCCCAAAACTTAATTCCGACCACGCGTACAAGTCATAATACCTGAAATAAAGCTGCTCATGGCCTCAAACAGCTGAACGACGCGCTAGAGCTCAAAACAACCGGTCGAGTCGTTACATTCTCTCCCACTTAAATATACGTTCGTCCTCGAACGTGATGAGAACTACACTGGAGTAGTCTGAAATCATTGTCCAACTTCTCATGCACCTTCCTGTGCTACCACAACTCAGTTGAGCACATCAGCTCGATCAATTCTGAAGATATTCCCTTTTATTCAAGCAGATACGCCTTAAAGCCCAATTCCAACATCCGGAATTCTATTCCCGACCTGTTTCCAACATACGATCACCATATCAATCACTACACGTTGTACCCAAACATGACTGCATAACTTTGCTGAATTCACGCCTTGCATCACTTAGCACTGGACCACAATACCATTTTCTGATCAACTTAGTCGAAATTCCAGGAATCTGATGCTCCCATTGCACCTCATGACCTACATAGGTCTTGCTCTACTTCTTACAATACCGCCACGACGGAAGAGATGTGCAGAAATTCATAATCAATTGTCGAGTCAACCAATCATTGAGTCTATACTTCTGACAAGAACCATTACCTCATTCTGAACTAAATAATGATCTTTGCTCCTTAATATATTTCACATAATCAGATTACACTGATCCTATATCTAACAATCTCGTCTCACCCAGTACGAACTGCTCCAATAACAAGCCACCCTGACATGACCAAAAGTCTCATATGATGTCACAATGTGCCAATAGGCTACCAATTAGAATGCGATACAAAGGAAAACGAACTCTGAAGGGGAATTTCAATTACCCCGCTCGCGAATCATATATGCGACGCTTCCTTCAGAAAATAGGAAACAGAACATAATAAACAGATATGGGGAACTATATTGAATATCACACTGTTGTGGCGCGCAACTCGATCCGAGCAATCATAACCATGGCAGTGTGCCACTAGATCCACACAACATAGCCATGGCGACATGCCACCCGATCCAAATAACATACCCATGGCAGCGTGCCATTCGATCCACACAACATAACCATGTCGGTGTGCCACCCGATCCACACGTAGAACTCTCATAAAGAGATGCACATCGGGCTAAATTGCTCATTTCAATGAAATATTGAATATTGGTCATAAACACTCTAAGTGCATTATACCATTTCCCAGGGGAGACATATAACGCTATAATCCACAAACTCGAGCACAACGGAGGTGCGATATACGATCCAAATCTCAAGAGCCATCCTGCTCATATAACATCATCTCTACACGGAACCTTCAACACATAAGAAATTCAACAAGCCGCCTTACAACTCACACGGCGCAATGTATCATTGCATGAAATATCTGGAAACGAAATAACACCCTGACTACTCCTCCGTAAGGAGTGCATTACTGAAATGAACATGTTTAGCCTGATATGGAGCCCATATTCACACTTGAATCCATCCACCGACCTCAAGTCGATTTTGATCACCCTGAACTAGGCTAATTACCTTTCAAATCCCATAATAACTCCTCTTCCGCTCATAACACATAAGAACATCCTTCATAGTTGGAGAAATCATCCGCAGTCCACCACTCAATAGACTGAGTGCCCTCCAGGCATATATTTCTCAAATTAACGGTATTACCACAATCCTCATACTTGGTTTAAATCTTAAATCAATCAAGTGACTACATGCCACACTTATACAATCTTCTTGTGGAATACGCTCCCACAACCTTCCGAAACACATAACAGGTTCGTACATCCAAACCATCGGCCGCGATAATGCTGAAAAGCGATCAAGAATCCTTAACCAGGATGCAAAGTCCCCTTTTTACAAAACACCGATCTCAGGTGACACTGACGACAATACCGACTTACTTTAAACATTGAAACTCCTTTCTTACTCATCCGAGCTCGTGACATCCTTGTCAGCTCCGAACTGGAACCCTAACCCTCACTTCAAATTACATATCACTTGCTGCACCCAATATGCCAATATACGGTAGAACACGACTCATCACCATAATTCCAGAATAGCTAATAGATTAATACTTCATTATATAAAAACTTTTCACTTAACTCACTTAAGGAGATCCATAGTATCACATAGGCGAATTCTCGTAACAGTAGAATATGTAAATCTCTAAGTAGTGGTCTAAGGCACCATAGCCCTTCCGGAATCCGCTTCCACATAACAAGCCATAACAGAAGAATGCTCCTGAATAATATCAATTATGGTGGTTGACAAGCCTCATACGCACCGTCACAATTCACTTGCATAACTTGATCACACGGAAGGAACTGATCTCCACCGCCAATGCCAACTCAATCATGGCTAGCCAATCTATATTCGTCCAATTTATCCTTGATTGCCATCGAAACAATAATAACTCCATCCAACACTTACCATACTCTATCCGCACTCACCCCGAGTAACCTTGAACCGCGAGACCATGCTGTCTCAAATCCCACGAACTATTTTCACACCTCCCAATTGCTACATCGCAAGCCAAACATCACAGAACATTTTGTGCCTCTTCTCATAGGCTGCTAAGAAGCTTGATTTTTAACCATAACCATACGCCCAAAATCATTAGACATCACACCTCATCTTGTGAATTTACCATAACCGTTGTTGAGAGCCACCCGCTCTGACTTGGCCCCGAATATAATCAACTCCATGAGTCTTCTATCACATAAATACCCTCTTGGCGAAGAACCCGCCAAATCACTTCCCTTGGAACTCGCATCTATACGAAGAAAAATCCTGAACATTTCCCTAAGTCTGAACATGGGCCAATAAGGCCAACGATAGCCCACCTTTAATAATTCCTTTGCTCAAATTACCACTTATGGTCCTTTCCCGTAGCTGAAATAGCCCATCGATATGCTAATAACCAAAAAACTCGCAAGTAGTTAACCATGCAGCCCAATCATAAGCGATGGGACTATCCCACTTAGCTTAAAGCCATTATTTTACAAATCTGGAACTCACCCGTCCTCTTTATCTCTTATTGACATAACCTTGCGCAATCAACCGCCAAAATTCTCGAAATCTTTTTGTAAAACCCCCTTTTTATACTTTGAATCATCAACCGCATTTGCGTGATCAATCTCCTTGCTACATATTAGCCCATATTTCCAATTAAACCTGTAGACTTCAATCTCCAGCCACTAAAATCCCAAATCATTCCAAACTCTCCTTAAGGTGCGTAATCATCCTACCACCAAGCCCATACGCAACATCCGCCACTCTCCCACTTTAGGCAAACTCACTTCTTTAATCAACTACCTGACCTTTGCTTCATACACCTGGACTTCTAGGAACTTTAGTCACCGTCTGACACTTTCCACACATCTTTCCTCATACTTTGCTGCTCAATTGTTGCCTTAAATAAAATCTACCTTCGTAGTACTTGAACCCACAAATCGCTACTAACTTTAAACTTTTCCGAAGATCATCTTTCCCGAGCCGTCGATATTAGGAACACTGATTAAATCATGTACCGCCGCACCCCGCGATATCTAACAGTCGCTTCTTCAATACTGACCTGCAATATCCTGCTCCAGAGGCGAATTGTAGAAGATCATAACACCAGCGAATCTAGTACATCCAATAAAGACAACAACACCTCATCATAGAAGAAAATTCCGCCACGCTCGCAAATACTGAGTCTCGACACCTTGTCAACCTAAACATGAACATTCTCTGCCCGATTGCCTTTCCCCTACCGGGAAAAAAATACCGAATCTCTAGATCATACACTGAGTAAACCTCCCTCCAAGTCATTCACTGCCCCGACAAGCAGGCAAACATCCTACCATTATATCAATACTGCGGAACAATCGTTCATAAGCATCATGGCAACTTGTGCCTAGCCTTAGATCTCTCAGAAGTACTGCTACTAAGCTGAAACAATAAAATATCCTTCCACGAGGCGACGATGATAGTCCATTCAACTATACCGGGAGAAATGTCTCGCGCCACATCTGTAGCGCCATTACAATTTATCAATTCTCGATTTACAACCAGCGGTTCGCGTCGCGTAAGATTAAGTAGGAAAGAAACAAAGGCATAAGCCTTACAGGGATCAAATTGCACGACAAGGAATCAAGAAGAGAAGTACTCCTAACAGCCCTGTAGCCTCCCGAGGATAAGTACAGACGTCTCCGTACCGATCTGCGAGACTCTCCTAGACTTGCTCATGACTCGTGAGACCTACGGGAACCTAGTACTCTGATACCATGTTGTCACGACCCAAAATCCACTAAGAGTCGTGATGGAGCCGGACACTACTGTCAGGCAAGCCAACCAAATTACTTAATCCAAATCTCATTTTAATACTTTTTAAAATCCAGGAATTTCCTTCAAATTTAGCAATTTTTAAAAGATGATAGTCTCAAATCGAATTTAAATGATAAGCAGTTAACATAAAATACTTCAAACCATCCCAGAACCCGGTGTCACAAGTGCATGAGCATCTAATGACAAGGAAATAAAATACAACATCCGTCCGGAATACAGTGGACAGGAAGTAAATACAGTATACTGGAAGGGACTGCTCTAGCTGCGGACGTCTCGAATAATGCAACTCACATAGTCCCAGAATCATTCGTGCTACTACGCCCAGTAGACCACTAGAGTTACATATACATGTGTAATAAAAATGCACAGAAGTGTAGTATGAGTACGTAAACAACGTGTACTCAATGAGTATCCCGTCTAATCTCGAAGAAGTAGAGACGAGATGGTCGACTTCGACACTGACTAGTGGTCCAATAATGAGGCCAATAATACATTAAATCGTGGATTTCTATAAACATAATTCTATTCCAATAGAAGGAAACAAGTAAACAATTTTTTCTTTTATAGGAAATTTCGAAATTCCTCTTTCTTTATTATCCAAATATTCAAGCCATGAAGAGGCATCAACAACTTTAATAAATTCAAGGAAGCAATACAAGCATGCGCAAATCGTGC